>JAZGTI010013360.1:0-14920 GCA_036877585.1 Botia kubotai
TCAATATTTAATTCCAAATGTTAGTTTTAAAGACATGGATTTAAACATATTTAAACATAAATGCTGATAAATAAAACCCTCCTACCTGGCTTTATTGCTGAAATACACATTTACATTAACAGCAGGCCCACAGGACAAGAGACAACGTACAGATAATATTCACATCCGCTTATAGTTTTTCCCACAGGATTTAGTGAGATTATGGGGGGACCTCTTACCTTGAAATGGGGTCCAGGGGGATGGTCCTCCATAAAAACTTTGTGCATATTTTAAAAGTTAAACGCATCAATCAATCTGGTGCATTTTGAAAGCAACATTAACTGACTAGATCTTTGAAGAACTCTAGAACATTTGTTAACATTAACACCTTACACAGCATATATTTTTGGGTTGTTTTGAAACTGTGACAGGCCTGTAGATTGATTAAAATTATACAATCCTCATTTTTTACCCAGCCCTAATTAAAGATTATAAAAAGATAATATAATTTCCTCTAGACATTTCAACTTCCGCTAAAAATAAAGTGAGAAAATAATTTCTGCTTTTTTATAAGCACCAGTATGACATGAAAACCTGTCAGTGCAGAATGTATTGCAGAAGGGATGTGGTTTGAAACTGATTTTTTCCTAGTCCAAGATAGAAAGTAGGTATTATGTTTAACAAATCTAAACACCATCTACTATTCTTCCGTAACATGTTACAGCTGATGTCTCCACCCCTTCAACCAGCTGTCACACTTTTCCAAGCCATCAAATCCCAATTGATCAAATTAAGCCCACCCTCAATTATTTTTCTCTGTGAATATTCTGTTATATTTTGTAACATCATATTACTAAAGTAAAAAAGGGTAACAAATGTTGTAACATGTTGACTTAAAACTGAATCGAAAAATTATTTGAATATTGGCTCAGAACAGAAGGTGATCGCTCCGAACTGTGCTTTGGCCCCCTTGAAGAGGTGCGGGCGTGGTTTGCGTGTAGGGTGATTACTAACCGTGCCAGAGCACAGAAAGGCCACTCATTATGATGACAACAAACATCTTTTATTACTACTTGGATAGTACATTTTTTAATTAATTTACTTAATTCAAGTACATTTAGGTTTATAACAGGTCTGGTTCTCACCTGGTTGATGAATAGGAATTGTAGTTTGAGAGAAAAGCTGCAAATTACTCCAAGTTAGCTGCTTTCGTAATATTGTTATAATATGTGCTGTACAATCAAGCAAAAATTGCTTATTTTTTGCAGAAGTGCTTTCTTTTAAAACAAAAAGTTGCTTTGTTAATGGCGCAAGCATGCTCCAGCTTGGAACTTTAAGTGTGCCTCACATTTGCACTTAAAAGGGGACAATAGCACTCAGGCACGGTACAAGGCAACCGTGCCTAGTGTGAGTACACCCTAAGACATCAGGGGCTGTTTGAGGGCAGCAGCTCTCCTATAAACAGATCCATATGCAGGGCCCATCTGGGAGTCCAGCCTGCAGGAAGATAGAATGCTGAGTCTGCACTGCTATTTTACATCCTGCTACCACAGAGCTCAATGTACGGTACTGTAAGACCTAATCCTGCTACAAGCTAACAATGCAATGCTAATTGAGCTCAACTAAACTAATGGTTACACACAAAGGCAACGTCAGAGCACAAAGTCAGGCTGAGTCACGAATCTTAGCGTTGCAGGTGAGAAGCAATGCCAGTCACAGCTGATGCTATAAAATTACAAACAAAAATAAGAAATTTGAGGCTGTATCTTAAAAAGGCTTCCAAACTGTTCTGGTGAATTTCTGTGAATTATTATTCATTTGTTAACTGTCTAATAACAAACCATTTATAAGAAAATGGTGCTGCTATAGAATTATAATTTGTTATTGCAATCTACATCTAAAACAAGCTTATCAAAGTTTAATGCAGAAGATGCAGTGATAATGCAGTAATGCAGTGATGCAGAGCATTTTAGGATGGTTATCAGACTTATAACAATTAATGGCTGATTAACTGATGCATCCCAACGCAGTTCCAGTTACAACTGCTGCTTGCAGGGGAAATATGACACTGTTCAAATGCAAGATCATTATCTAATTGCAAGAATGTATTTCTTCAAAAGAGCCTTAAAGAACAGGAATGCCTCTGGAATCTGAGGAATGTGGAAATGGCTAATCATCTAAGGTGCTGTCCCACCCCACACACAGAAAAGAGCCGTTTTACTACGTAATGTGTGATGGGCGTTAAGATCAGTAACACAATCCTAAAATAACTCCCTTAAGCTGAGCGTGACACAGCTTTAGCACTACATTTTAGTTCAAAATGACGTCTCTGATTATTAGAGGACTTACAATGCAATACCTTACAAAGAGATTCAGTAATGAAAATCTTTAAAAACGCCAATTTTAACACCCAGTTAAGATAAAGTTCATTTACTAATCTCTATGTCTGGTTTGACAGTATGAGACAGAGGCTTGTTAAGTCTTTCAGCAGGTTCCGTTCACCCCACAGGAAGGTGTGTGGCTCGTGCCCAGGTGGATTATTCATTAAAGTCTATTCTAAACTCCAGAGCATCAACCAGCAGCTCTCCATTACCATATTTGTGTCAGGGAGGTGACCTGCATATTTGTGTCACCGACGACCTGCTGTCGCCACACAGTGAGATAATGGATCTGGAACAATAGAAAAGAGATGTAAATGCGTTCCCTATAAATAGTGCAAGAGAAAAGCTAAGTGAGGTAAACTGTCACTGTGTTTGACAGTGTGCGTTATCAGCAATATAGACATACCAGCCTAAGAGCAGCAATATTCCACAAAATGCCCTGCCAGCTCTCAGTACGAGCTGCATGCCAACAGCATAATGAAACACAAACACAGGCGGCCTGTGAAGTGGCAGGTAAACATCACCTCCCTGTTCAAAACAAACATGCATTCCTCCAGCCCCTGTCCTTGGTCCACAACAGCAAACACGCACCCCACTGCCTCATAACGTGTCTACATGAAGCTAATAAATAGAAGATATAAGAAATTTAAGCTTATATTACCATCAGGTAAGCATCCGTTAACACTCTCTGTGCTGGACTGTGAGAAGCCTGGCTCAGATCTTCGCTGAGATCCAAGCAGACCGTTCTTTCGTAATGCCCGGTTGCTGGGGCTGCTCAATGGCGTGGATGTCCCATCTCGCTTCGAGAAGATACCACTGAAGAACCGAATGAGTTTATGCTCCTGTCCGCTAGAACGGAAGCCTGTTCCCCTGATGAAGCCTTCCTTTTCCACTAAAGATTTCTCTGTCAGCTTGAGCAGGTCGCTGTTGTCCAGTGTGTGGTTCTTGCCCTTGACCCTGTCCCTGCGGCCCAGCTCCGTCATGGTTTCTGTTTTGCTCAGGACCTCACCCACATCCAAGGTGTTTCGCTTCTCAGCCGACTCGCACTCAAAATTTGGATTTTGCAGAACCATGCCAGACTGGGCTTGGTTATCCTCCCCATCACGACCAATGCATCCCGAGCTGCTGTGATGCTTCTCTTTGGAGAGCGCCCGTATGCGAATCAACTCTCCACCAGTCCAGTGGCGAAAGCTGAAACTTCGTCGCAGCAGGCCTGGGTGCCTCTTCGCCAGGGGGGTTTGGGGTGCTGGCTTGGGTGATTTTCCATTCCCTTTAGCCAGCAAAGAGGAAATGCAGCTTTCTTTGGCTGTCCTGACACTCTTCTGAAAGTCCTTTGCTTCTTCAGAGGTTTGGGTCTCATCTGACCACTTACAGACCGGTTCTTCTGTGCTTCTGGAGGTCTTGAGAATCTTCTTTATGATGCTTGTGCTTTCCCCACTACCAGCATCTGTGTTGACGATTTCTCCACATGTACCGACAGTTTCTGTCATTTCTTGTGCCTGCACAGTCTTTCTGTGCATCAGTGCCCCATTTTCACTGACCTTGTTCTGACCGTTCTTTGGCAAGTTGCACGTTTCATTTAATTCCCTGCCTTTCTGTGCATGCTGTGTCCTCTTTGAGATTTTTAACCTGCCCAGCTCCAGATGTCCAGTACTAAATGTCCTAAAGTTCCTCATGTATGAGTGTGCAGAAAACTCGTCCGTCTCGTCTTCCACTTCTTTCAGTTCTTCCAGCGGAGTGCTCCGCTGAATCTCGCACGATCCCTCCCGTCGGTATGCGCTCACTTTCGGATTCTCCAATCGCCGGTGCGCCGAACCTTCGCCGTCTTGCAGATTCTCTTTTTTAACTAATGTCAAAGAGATCCGGTACACGGTTTTCCTTTGTGGCGTACCCCGCTCCATTCTTTTAGGGTAATTACTATCAAGTAAGTACATTCTCTGGAAACCAAATCCAAGTAAATACAATTTACGTTTCAAGTATGCTTTAGTAACAGAAGTACATAATAATAACAACAAGATCGCTATATAATTTTCTGCAACGAGATATCCAAATAAGTGCCTTAACGCAGAAATTATTTCGTATGCAAAATTCAAGTTAATATTCCTCTGTTTTGCCAGTGCATTCGTGTGTTTGGCGTTTGACTATCTGCGCTTTCAAACCATGCAGAAAGCCAAATTACTGATCCCCGTTAAATTGCCTTTGCGTCCAGCGCAAATCCTGTCCTCATGTTCACGCTTATTGCGCTTAAAAGGAAAAGTCCAACTTCAAATCCCTGCCTCCCGCTGCGAGGTTTATCTGTATGGAAGATAATGTTATTTCAACAGTGTCCTCCAAAAGCAGAAGAGTTTGGTCTTTCCTATTGTGCCCGTGCATCCCTTGCCGTGCCGCCAGCTTGCTCCTTTGCATTGGACCGATCGCGCTATTGTTTCCCACCGCCGTGCGTTTGAACTCTACTTCAAGTGTATCATTCAAAAACACACCGGACCCAATGCAAGCGCGTTCGCGGCATGTGAAACGAGAGTCCCGGGAAACGGCACAGACAACCGCAAGAGCTACGGATCCATATTCGTCTCTCTCCTCCGTCTCTCAGCCCCGTGTCCTGCGTATACACACAAATCACCCAGATAGAGCCGAAGCTGAAGTAAAACCAGGAGCGGATTTCTGATGTTACTGGTGTTACACGCGACTTGCATCATTTCTTGAGATTTACATGGAAGGTCTGGATAATAATCTAGTGTAAAACACATTCCTGCATTGTACGTGTTTAAAAGTCAACATGTTTTCAAAATTTCGCCACTTTTTGTTATGCCATGTTTATTCCTAATGCCCGAGTTAAAGATCAATCATAGGTTGCAGACTAAAAGAAAACACTGCAAATGTTATAAAACCTGAACATAAACGTAAATGCAGTATGAACGCATGCGTGTGTATTAGCTTCGTCAATACACTTGAATATGTAAGTTTAGAGCCATTGATCCGCTCCGGGACATTGCATTATCCCGTGGACACGTGTGGGTGGGGTTTCCTTATAGTAGTTTGTTTATAGCTTGAAACTTGCATATATGAACAGATTTTGTGAGATGAAAGCTGTTCTGATGCTCTGGCGCACACACAAAAATGTTGATAATATACGTGTTCTAGTTTCACTCAACCTAATTCGGCTCCAAACATTTTTCCCACTGGCTTATTTTATTTAGTGGTTAAAAACGGCAACAACAACAGCTTTCATTTAAAAAGTCATGTAATTTATATAGATGCTGTGTGACAGTGTTATTATAAGTACTATTTTTAATATGCAGTCAAAAAAACAGGGTCTGGCAGCACCTCTCCATCATCCCTTTCTCTCTCTGAGAAGGAAGATGTGGGTGTTAAGATTACTCCTCTTATCTCTGCTTAAATC
The DNA here is from genome assembly GCA_036877585.1 of Botia kubotai. Lineage (NCBI taxonomy): Eukaryota > Metazoa > Chordata > Actinopteri > Cypriniformes > Botiidae > Botia > Botia kubotai. The sequence continues at coordinate 5,761 of JAZGTI010013360.1, forward strand.
CATGAGTCTTCCTTTTGCCTTTAACTCCGGCCTGACATTTGTGGAATCATTACAGAGATTTAGGAGGATTAGAGGAGGCTCATTAGGATCTTCTTTGTGCAGCATTTCTCACCATCAACTCCCCCCTGCCCTTCCCCTACCTCACCAACTGAAGCCCCACCTGCCTGGTCCAGCTTCCATCCACTCCAACACTGTCATTATCTACGACTCTCTTGTCCCGACACCTAATCATTGTTTGCTTAACTTTACATCAAGGTACAAAAACAATTTTTAAAACCTGCTGTTTTGTGAAAACTTAAATATTTGTTAATCCAGTGATTGGAACAGATGTATGGATATTTACTTGCAGCAAACAGATATATGGAGTCTATTCTATATTGGTTGCATACAACTGCACTTGCCCTGACACAAGTTCCGTTTCCCTAAAATCAGCAATACTTCCTCAGTAACAGCTAAAACAAACACAAAATCCATTCAAATTACTTGCATTTCCTAAAAATGCTCAGAGACATTGCAGCACATTCCTCTTAAAGGTCTAAATGGGGGTTCTTTTCCCTCTAAACATTAACATTCAAGTTTTTCCTAAGTTTTAAGTTTTTTTCGTTGGGGTGGGTATTAAATTTTGCTTTTTGTCTGAAACAGGAAAAAATAGCTGCTTTTCACATACCAACTGTGGTCCCGCTCCTTCAATGACACTATGATTGCAGGGCTTCAAACCTCTGTACCATCACGACGGCAGAAAATCAGTTCAGGGAAATTATACACCCACATACAAGCGTAGCTCCAACTTCAAGCATGCCTCTCCCTTTTATCACAGCCACAGGACTGTCTTAGAAGCCATAAGCTTAGAAGCCTAGTTTTGCACTATACAATCTAAGGCAACACATCACCCTTCGCATGTTCTAGCCTCAGTGTAGCATGAGTTCATAACTCAATAATTTACCCATAGAATATAAAGCAGGTTCACACCATGTAACCATATGAAATATATAACGGACACAGAGTAATGATGAAAGCATTAAGCATGCTTCTGTCTTACTATTGCAATAATCTTTTGGCATATTTTTGCATGTGGTTGAATAAAAATGATGTAGGGGGTAGAGTTATTGCGAAACAGCATGTGGCACAGCTGGGCGACCCAGGATCTTGACTGATTGCAGAAAAATTCTCCAGTGTAAGATTTCCGACTGCATAAAATAAAAGCAGCACTGTTTTCACTATTGTGTTCAACACTTGAGGTTTTAAAACATACGATGTTCTAAACATACAATTTTATGTTGTAAGACTTTCTGGATAAAATTAATAGTTCACCCATCAATGGAAATTGCATCATCATTTGCACACCCTCATACTGTATTAAACTTGTATGACTTTCTTCTACTAAACACAAAAAGAAGATCATTTAATAAACATCCAGTTGGTTATGACTCATTTTAAAGCTTCATAATTTTCCATGTGTCAGGATGGTGAAGTGACATCAGATTTAACTGTAAAATTGCTTAAGTAACTAACAACATCTTCCTAAAATAAAAAACATGTATGAGTATGATGAAAATAACCATTAAGCCACATATTTTTGCCAACACTCATGGATGCGATATTACGCATTTCTCATTGTACTGAATTCACCCAGCCACATATTCAATATATTATCTATTATCTCGCAGAAGGAAGAAAGTCAAATGGGTTTTAAACAACATGAGGGTGATCAAATGAAACCAGAACAGTCATTCTTGCATATTCTTGCATATTTTGACAGCAGAGGCCATCTTAGCACTGGCCTCTATAACAACGTACAACCAACATTACTGCAATGGCAGTGCAACCTCAGCACTCAGGCAGCACAGATGCCCAGTGTCAATGCAACCTCTGAGAGAGGGAAAGAGGATCCCCACAGCAAGCTGAGTGGACAGGGCGAAAAAAAACATGAAATGGTGGCAGAGAAAACAGCAACAACTAGGAAGAAGAACAGGACACACAGAGCCTGGTTACACTTGGAAAAGATCCTGATAAGGTTCTTCTTGTGGTGAACAGCACTAAATACGTGTGTAAACGAATGTTACTAGATGTTGAAAGGTAATGCTAGTCTGTCTTCAGGTGCTCCAGACAACATCAAAGATCACCCACTCACCTGTACCTCAACCATTGTGCTAAGAAAAGTTTACTTGCCGATGCAGGTTTATAAGGAAATGAAAAACCTGGTGGATGTATACAGCACATGTACAACATAGAGCTTCTTTAACATGTCTGATATAAACGGTCATATGAATAGAATTAGATTCTTGGACAGACTATTCCTTTAACACCAAGTGTAAATAAGGCCCACGACCAAACACACAGTGACAGAACAATCAAAAGAATGAAAGAGCGTTTGGTAAATAAACTAAAGATAAAGAAGTACACAAAGACGCATAGGACAGGAAAGTAAAGGATGGAAAAACATGCTGACTTTAGCAGGTGTTCTGTGGCCCATTTGCTTCACTGAGTAAGGTTGCCAAGACCCTCGGGAGAGAGACTTTCATCTCAGATAAAAGGCTTAAGGGGAAAAATCCCTGTTTAGTGCTCTGCTCCAGCAGCGGAGCGCTGACAGACCCTGTGATTGGCGTGTTTCATCACTCCTGCACTATATAAGGTCCCTGATACAGACTACAGAGCTTCACAGGTGCAGCTCAGAATCTCTGGTCACATTATTAGCTAAAGCTCAGAGGGGAAAAAGCATCAGCTCCTGACAGAAATGTGTGAGAGAACAAGACTCTGCTTAAGACTCTTGTCTTAAACATTGTTTTACATGACATAAAAATCTGTAAATCAATGCACAACAGGTTGACAGGTTGAGACAGAGGCGGAAAGAGAGAGAGAGAGAGAGAGAGACAGATAGTCTCTGATAGAATTTAAAACATGAGTGTTTAACCCTTTTTTAGGCCAAGGACCCTGTGGTGGACAGAGTTAAAGCACATCCTGTTATATACGGTTTAATATTGTGTTAATATCGGTCCATCACAGACTGCATGACTTCACAGTCCTTTATTTTTTTGTGACTAAGACTAATCAAAATTTGTTCGATCAAGCCTTTTCTTTTCGACTAACGATTAGTCGACTGTTGGGGGCAGCCCTACAATAAATCAAAAAGGTTCACACAATATCCTGACTCCAACACTGAAAAGTTGCCACAGGAGTGGCTACCTTGACAGTACAGTTCAGGAAATTAAACAAAATGGCGGTAAGGCATAGTCTGAGTACACTAGGCGTTTCGGAGGTCACTTCTAAAATGGAGACCAGAATACTAGCAACAGCAGATGGAAATTGACACTGCAGCTGAATATAAAAAAAGAGACTCTAATGCTCTTTCTGCATTAAAAAAACACACCCTCGGTTGCAGCTTCCCTCCTACGCATCGGCGCGCACACACTCTGCATTGCATTAAATATGAATTGCAGCCTTGCAATGCAGCAGAGAAATGCTTTGCTTTTCTGTGTCAGTTTACTCAGAAACCCGTTAACTAAAATAACTAGTGTACAAACAGTATTTACTAGACATTAAAAGGTAATTGGAGAGCTCCCATCAGGGCTGTGATGGATCTGATTAGGGTATTCTGGGATAAAGGGTTTTAAACTGTAAATAAGGAGTGACTGAGCATCTCTCGCTCTCTTTGATGAGAAAGACTGAACCACGGTGTCTCTCATCCACCCCCCTCATAAGGCAGCAGAAATGGGTCAGTTACAGACCCCTGCTGGAACCCACATACACACGCACTGGCATATGAACTTTACTACAGATGCATACAAAATTCACACAAAAACAATACCATGAAAAATACTAACATTCATATGATGTCAGACAAGCTTTAAATAGTCATAGAACAGATCAGAAGATAAGCTCACAAAAGGGCACATAACACTATTACACTACTGTACTGTACTGTACACAAAAGACCATCAGATAAAGCAAAACATAAAAGAAATGCAGATACAGAATGGAAGATTTTACTAGACACAAGACTGGCAGGTGATACTAAAAGCAAAGAAACACATGATAATACTAAACATAGGAACAGCATAATACTGTGCATATATAATACATAAGATAATACTAGAGTCACATCAGGTACAACAAATGTCATCCCTGTTGTAACAGAACAGTAACTATATCTAAAGTACTAAGTCTACAGTCTCAAATGTCTACAGTCATAGGCATAGTTTCCTATATCTTCTGAAAAAAAAATCATTTTGGAAATATTTATACATTCAAGGCCCTGAATATTGTGAGAATATCGTGAACTCCAAATACTACAGTATTACAGTATAAACAAACAATACACTGATTTTATACACATTTTTTTATGTTGGATTTTTTGGGGAAAAATAATTATCTTACCTGTGGAGGACCATGACAGGGCAACCAAAAAGACATGAAAGAGAGGGACAGAGAAACAATCATTAGTAAAGTGTTTACCAATTTAAGATTTATTTAGATTCATATAGTTTTACTAAATAAAGGTTAAACCAGTGATCTGTTTAACCTGTTTATAAGAGGTCATCTTAAGGGCTGTGCATGTGAGGTTCAGACTAGCATTTAAAACATTATACATAAGAATTCTTCATCTGACCATGTAGTTTCAGTCTGGCATTTAGCACACACATTACATATTTATAAGCAGGTGGAGGGAGGGGTGTTTAAAGGCCAAGCCTCCCATATTGAACATTCTAAGTACGTTTCTGTAGTCACACCAGAACTGCGCAGCCGCACTGCCACCCAAAGAGAGCACACACGGCCCAGTTTTCCCTATCAGAGTGGCAGAAGAGGAGCAGCAGCTGAGCCAAGACCCCCTGGGCATCCCTACAGTGTTTTTGCCCTCATCTAGCCTTAATCACCCTTCATAGATCACACCATATGCGCATTCTCTCCCTCAAGCCTCCTTTCAAAATCAACCTGCCTAAACAAATGTTCTCAACTCTTTTACAGTCCTCGGTTCAAAAATAACAAATCGTCCAGTGATCGCAAACAAGTTGCAGACGCTCTCGCTTTTTCTTCCCTATAATACTTAGTGCACGATTATAAGGCGGTTAGATCGGAACTGTGGGTTGCACATGCGCCCTGCCCAGGCACCCTGTCTCTAAATAAAGGCGTAAATAAAGGGAAGTGTGGTTACTGACAAATCTTTTCCTCTCAAACTGTATCATTCAGACATATGTACTGAGGGTGGCTGATTAGAGCAGTATCAGATTTAGGGTCAAGATGTGGATAAAATGCTATATGAACAGCATCTTGGTCCAGCAGTGAAGAGGAAACAGGGATGATACGATGAGTCAGGAAGTGGGATTTAGTCTCTTAATGTGATGTCACTCTGAAAAAAACATTTGACCAGCTGTAGAATACTTTGCTGATCTGACACTGAGCAGTACATTTAGACCAGACACTCTGAGCTACAGCCCAAAACCCCATCAAAAAATAAAAACTACACCTACACCAGAATCTGTTACTGAGAGCAATAATTGGTATTTCCCTCTAGTGGAATGAAATAGTATGTAATTCTACATTATAGGTAGATAAGTGCTCACTGATTTAAGGGGTTTATTTGTGTGATTGCTTCATGTTTCATTATATTTCAGGGCTGTTTTCCCCCTTACTTTTACACAACAATTTTCCAAAAACCTGTCAAGATTACTTTAATATATTTATTAGTTCAGCTCATACTTTTAAAAAAAGAAACATACACTGTAGTTTTGATAATTTAACCCATCATCTAAGCTTTGAGCTACATAAATACTTTAATAAAATTGTCTGTATACAAAATGGTTTTGGTATCTGACTTTAATGGCTTAAAAAAAGCTGGACCCAAGGGTTTAACTGAAGGGGTTAACTGAAATTACAAACTGAAGTACTATCACTGCCTACTGCAACTAACTGCAGAAACTGTGAGAAAGACCATTGTGAAAAAGTCCCTAAGTCCAGCAAGCTGTGTCTCACTCAATATTCTGTTGCCATCTAGCTGTCGCTATGCAACACAACTCAGAGTCACAGACGTTACAAACACTGCGGACAGCCAAACTTCAATACATCTATTTTAATTCCGTCTGGACACCAGCTGCCAGACTAATCAACAGATAGATGGCCATGTGACCATTTGAACATTAAGGTGTCAAATTTAGGCTTGCATATAAATATAAAAAAATGAAGTTTGAGTGACTTTGAATCTTGCTTTTGTGCTGCTTATCGCATCTAAACAAAACAATACAAAAAAACAAAACAATAGTTTTTACTAAATCTCAGAGGGGGTTGTAATACATCTGTGTTTACAATAAAGCCCCATTACATGCTTTTCCTTCAAAGTACAAAGAAACAAGTAAAACACTGGAATTGAATTAATAATATTGTCTAAATTATTTACATGTAAGTGCAGAGCAGAGACTCCAGTTCTGTTTGTTTGCACGTTAATCAACAGTGTTTGGCTTTGTATTCGCAGTTGACCTGGGGCTTTACATGTGCCAAATAACCAGGACAGAGAGAGGAAGAGAGTAAACACAAAAAACATGGATGGAACAGAGTCAGTAAGCGGAAGTGTCTGGTGTTCAGAAGAACAGGACATTAAGTTGGCCCAACTCCATCAGATTCCTTTGGAACACAGGAAATCTTTCAAGATTTCAGCAATGCTTGGAGTGGCTGTGACCACTCAGATATATAAATATACAGACATGTAGCACACATGTAATGTAAGGATGTGGCCTGTGAATTGAACTAAGAATATGGTTCCATGTTTTTCATTTTATGAATGTAGAGAAAGAAAAATCACAATGTCAGGTATTTTATGCTATATACCGCTTAAAACGAAACATTTCGGACACATTTCAAAGAGCTGTTGACCTCAAAAAGTCCTTCCCACATTCTTTCAGGGAAAAACAAACCAATGATGTCCACTGTGTTAGGCCAACTCATATCAGCAGTCACAGAGGCCTGACACCCACACTCCCAGATAGATCCCAGACATTCTGAAACTCAATAGAATTCCACATCTGTCACCTACATCACTTTAGCTGTTTGTTCATTCATTCATGTTCAAGCAGATATTTTATTCTGCTGAATAAATGAAACAGGTCAAGACTCACACCTGTAAGCAACTGCTGTCAATCCCAAACAGCGACTGTAAATGCAGCCATTAAGGATATTTCTACCCTTGCCTTTTAATTTTAGACACTTCAGGTTTTTTTGTAAGTATTGTTTATGAGAAAATGCTTGAATAAAATGTTAATGAATAAAATTAATGGCAGAAGCGTTGGCTATTAATTATAAGTAGTTTAACTAAATAATTAATCAACTGATCAAAAAAACAGATCAATCGATCAACAAAATAATCGTTTGTTGCAGCTACAGCTGCAGGAAGCGCATGGCCAGCTGTGGGGAAGAATGAATGGGGATATAGAGAGTGCATAGGAGGAATAAAAAAAAATTGTTTTGTTTTGGGTTTCACATTTTTCAAGATATTTCTACAAAACTATTTATAAGAACACTGGATATTTTGTAAATGTGTTTACATTGTCATTAACAAAGTTATAACTTTTGGAACTAAACAACCTACCAACACGCATGTCAAGCTCCTATTATTTGTTTGCTAAAATTAACAGGCAAATGAATGCCAAAAAACACTGCACCACAGACAAACGCTGTATCAGATTCCACCTCAAAACAAGCCACGTTCTTTAGATTTCATAAAACAGAACTGTGTACATCAGAGCGCCTTAAGTATGCAAAACATGCAAAAAAAGGAAAAAGGAGGTTGGCAAACAGATTACATCCCAGTATTCTTGCATCACAAAGACATCTTTTAAGTTTTAGACCTGCTCAAAATGCTATTCTTCTCAGGGCAGTCACAGCACACTGCTGCCACTTAGTGGTGTGAATGCACCACTACATGAAAGAACAGAGGCTTCTTTTGTAGTGCATGTTTTGAAGGCCAAATATCTCATTTGTATTCATACACACAGTGTGTTCTTGTAAGGCTATAAATAAAAACTTTTGAGGACATGGAGGAATGAGAGGGTGTTGATTTCTTATAACAAGACATTTTGGAATGAATGGACAAGCCACAGTAATAATGGCTTAATTATTAAAATGGTAAAGTATCTTTATAAACACTATATTTGTACCCAACACAAAGGATGAAGCTGTCCATTTAGCTTATTTAAAAACGCAATAATTCCGATTGGTTATGTATTAATTAATAATTAGCATATAAACAAGGGTGCGAAAAGAGGGACAGCAGGGGGCAATGTAGATACCACACATTACTAGGTCTAAAAAAAATCTGGTTTTCCTTTATAGGTTTTAAAGGTGGCTGCAAATTAGGGTAATCTCACATGATTTAAAGCATACTTTTTAATCTATTAAAATGTTAATAGAATTGACTAATTTTTATTTTTTGACAATTTTATTGTAATTGACAAAACATATTTTTTTATAAAAGCATTAGGCTAACAGCAAATCTGAAAACAATATCAGAATCACAAATAGCACAGGGTTTTGAAAGGCTGTCTAGTCTCACTACTTAAATGATGGACAAAGTGATGGACAGACAGTAATGCATGACAACAAGGGCACACAAGCAAGATTAATTCAAAATGACACAGGCCAGACTGTAAAAGACTCGGGCAGGCAAGACAGAGGGTGAAGGCAAAGCATTAAAGCCTTTAGGACTGAGAGCTTCATGCTGCCTGGAGAAGACAGTCAGACTCTACTCGCACAACACAATAAAGAAAAGGGCAGGTGTGTATTAATGAATCTTTAATTAAAACATTACAGCCGACATGTCATAGGTAGGAATAAATCTGAGGAGTATATCCTCTCCTATCCAAACACCTGTCTGATGAGGATCTTTAATCTCATAAAATTTATCACATTATAGAAAAAAATTAACTAATTGATATTCATGAACTAAACTAGGGGTATTCGGTTAAACTTCTTCAACTTTTAAGAGGTGCTGTGTTTAAATTTTCCATCCTGGCAAAGGTCCAAACTACTATAAAATGAATACAAACATTGTATAAATAATTAAATATAAAATAATTTATTTTAATTCAATATTAAAAGAAATTAAATAATAATTTATATAATAATGTGTATTTTAGGTATAATTACTGCAGGAAAGATTATAGGGTATTTATTTCAT
>JAZGTI010013361.1:0-14920 GCA_036877585.1 Botia kubotai
AATGTTTTTGCCTAATATGACAGGAACTCATGCAAATACCTTTCATTTATTAGGGTAAACTTCAGAATTGTAGACATTTGATTGTGTTTATCATATTTTCAGTTCCCTGAGATAAAAATAGTTAACTGGAACTGTTAAAAACATATTCAAAACAAATATTGCCATCTGTAATGCAACTTTGGCAAACTCATTTTCTCAGTGACAATAAAAAAATGTTTTATTTAAACAGACCATCTGCTCCGTAACGCTCACGATCCTAAACTTACATTAAACTCAGCGCTCTGCTCTGTTAAAGGGGCTAAATATTGCTTAAATATAAATGTTTCCTAAACTCAGATTTTGGAAATGTAGGTTAATGGCCCACTGTAATATCATCAGGTATCCCTTTAATTAATTGGAGGTACTGTTGATATCCATTATCGTTTAAAAGCTCCTTGGGGATGATAACTTCTCACTCCTAGGCTGTAATAACTGCTTTTTTCAAGTTTGAGAAGTCTCATAAAAGTGACAAAAACAGCTTTTATCCTAAAGACATAAAAAAGTATATAATTTCTATGGATTCTGCTTTTAAATAAACATGCAGCAGGCACGAAAAAACACGCAGCAGCTGATCCGGGAGGTATAGATCCTAACTAGATATTGGAGTGTGACTGGATTTTCAATGGATTGGGTTTTAGAGGCCTTCCGTGTAATAAGAACGTAACAAGGAGGAATTTAATAGACGGGATTTATGGCCTAGAGACCAAACCTGCATTTAGAAGATCGCCTGGTTTTGAATTGTGTAAAAATGCTGTTTTTCTTTCCAAACACTGGCAGAACATGCGAACTAATATGTCTGCAGATATCTCAGAGCAGATGGTGGAATACTTCAGCGGGTGAAGAATCTGTCCTTTGACAATCCCAGTTAAGGTCAGAAGATCCGCAGCCCACCTACCAACAATCCTGATGCCACGGGCGCACCAAATCGCATAACCGTAACGAACACGCCATCACCTTGAGGTCACGTGACGAAAACATAATGTTATGAAAGCGTAATTGACAATAATCTAATAACCGAAATCAAATACCGCCATTAGCATTTAATTAGCGTGAAGTGGATACAGGAAGGCCTGCTGTTAGAACCTGGAGCCTTTCTAAGAGAATCACTGAGATGCAACATCTGTCACCTGGAAGCAGCCAGCATTACGTTCCTCTATTGCCCACTTGTGGGGTTGAATGTATCTCTGATACTAGCTGCCATCCATCTACATTACTAGCACAAATCAGATTACCTCCTCTAAAACTAACAATGACCTCAATGCTTTCCTCCATCCAGGGACGATGGTTATGGTCCAATCGCAGCTGGCACGAGACTAAACAGGATAGAGTGCAGATGGAGGACAGGGGAAGATGAGAAGAGGGAGATGGAATGGGAAAGCTTACAAGAGTAAAAAATGGGCGCTGTGGAAATTTCCGGCAGGAGGGATTGAGCTAGAACAAGGGAATGGAGAAAAGATCGGAGTACAAATGAGCTGACTTACTTGCGACCTCCAAAGAGGCATTGCGGCTGACGGCCTCGCCCAAATAATTCCTCGCCACACACACATACACCCCTTCATCAGGCTTGCTGCGCCTCCCATGAACGATTCGCAGGAAGAAGAGGGAGCCGCTGGGGAGGAGCATGCGATGGGAGCGCGGGTCCTCGCGGTCTGTTTCCACGCGCTCGCCGTCCTTGTACCACTCCACCATGGGCGTCGGTCGGCCCTCTGCCTTGCAGTTTAACGTGGCGGGTTCGCCCTTAGAAACAATCAGGTCCGAAGGGTGTTCAACGATTCGTGGGGCGGCATCCTCCAGCCTGGGACGAGATCCTACAAGAGAGAATTAGCATTATGTGAAATTACGCAAGTTTGGTCTCAAAGGAAACTGTTACGCAAACGTCGTCATAACCAGGTGCAACATTATTAAGTTACAAAATTAAACAGCCACAGCCAAAAACTTGGCTGTTTTTGGCTGTCCAAAAAGGACACTGTCCAAAAAGGACAGTGAAACAAGCCACGCCCACAGTGAAATCTCACCAATCCAGCTTCACATAACTGTATAAAAACACCACATATGTGCTGATTGGCTCTAATAGCGCAGATTTAGTTTTATTTTTGGTGTGGACAGAAAAATTACTTGCCACTGGGAAGATGTTTCATCAGGCCTCATTAGGACAGAGTGAGAACCTGTACGAATGTATGTATCAATAACAGAATAATTTTTGTGAAAAACATACATTTATTGCCAGCAAACAGCACACATTTTCACTTCACACCAAAAACAGCTCTTAACTCCAGTTGGAGGTTAGCCGAGACCGAACACAATCTTGGAGCCAACACTTGCTGTACCAGCATCAGATGATTATTCATGTCACTGCTGACAAGGATGAAAAACAATCTCTGACTAAAATAAATGCATTATACATATGTATTGCTCTTATGCACGTCACATCAATCGGCAGCAGGAAAATTACACGCTCTAAATTCAACAGCCATCGAATAAAACGCATGAAACGCATTTCATTCCCACAGTATGGCTGGAATGTGTGTATATAATTTGTCTTGCGTTTTAAGGCGCATACGAATTCATACTGACTGCCATTGGGTTTTTTGCGCAGTTGTTGGGGGGAAGTAAGAGGGAAAGTGGAGGGGGGTTGGTATGGTAATTCAGGTGGGCTTTCAAAGAGCTTTGAAATTGCTTTTCTCTCTTCCAGTTTGAATGACAGTGAGGTAGTGCGACAATTACAGATGAATAACAACACCGCACACTGATTCTCCACAGGACTGGAGATTTTTAGCTATCGGGAGATGGAAAGGAAAGTCATCGTGCATGGTGATGTTGAAAATAATTACTCATCCCGACGGCAACAAATACGCTGGGGTTTAAAATTTACTTCGCAACGTGACAGGATAGCGCCTGCGATTTTCTGTGATATGAAAGAGGGACGGAGAAAATGTCCTCCACTTGAAGATCAATCTAAAGCTACAAAAGCCTTCTGATAGAGTTGACAAAAATCCACAGACAGTCCTTGATACTTCAGATATGGAGAGAATTCAAATTCACTGGGAAGATCTCATTATTCCAACATATTTTTTAGGAGTGAGGAGTGAGGACTTTAAACCTGTATTCCCTCTATTCATACCAGTAACCAGACGGTAAAATTAGTGCTTTTAAAGATTATTTCTTACCGCGGAGACCTTTTAAGGAATTAATTTGTTTCTTCTTATCCAGTGAAGTGGATAAACACCCCGGGGCCGGTGGCTAATGCAACTTAAGACGAACCTATTTCCACTTTTCTCCTGGCTGTGAATAACATGACACGATGAACTTACAGTGGTAGTACATTGGACTTGCCAGCAAGAGATGGCAAAGGTCAAACCGCAAGCGCTGTGCTCACCTCTGAATCCCCAGGACCGTTGCCCTTCCACTCTCTGAAAACAAAAAGCCCCCCGGCCCCGCTGAGTTGAGGGAGCGGAGACCGCCAGGGTCTGGCTAATAGCTTTTAGCGGACACTTATGGACTACTGAACAGACTGCGGTTAGCAGGAGGTGGAGGAGAAACAGTGGGGAAAGGCTTATAAATAAAACAGGCCAAATACTCTAACCTGCCACCGAGGAGATGCAAGGCAGGGCAAAAGATGGTAAGCGAACAGTGAGCTAATCTAATGAACATTGCTAGCGCACTTCACCTGACCATAACCTCCACGGGGAGGCTGATGGAGTGCTGGCTTGGAAGACAAGTGTGGAAAACAACATCTGGAAAAGCTGACTAATCTCTCACCCCGTTTTCTGACCCTTCAACAGCTTTCAGAGCCTTCCAGAAACCACATGATCGACAGCCAGTGAGTGGCCCATTATGAGGTGTTGGAACTTCTAACCGCTACACTGAAAAAACAATAGGTGTTTGGGGAATTTTGGCAACCCTAAACACAACCCTAAAAGAAACTCTGTGGTCTCGCACCTTGTCAGAAGAATCAAGCCTCAGGGAAACAGGGCATTGCGGAGGTCATCTCAGCCAAATGACATCTCCAAAAACATCTTTTATATAACGCCACTAAAACATATAAAAAAAACCTAAACTGTCTCGCTTCCTGACAAAGTGTTAGAGTTGAGAAAAAAAATACACAAAGAACTGAATAAGGCAGAATAATGGTGATATATTTTAATGACCTCAACACAAACGCCACTGGCTACAGTATGAATTGCAGGAGCTGCTTTGATTTCTGGCTGGGAAATGAAATAAAAGCAGACAATTTTGCCTTCATTTATTATTACTGGTGTTCAATATGGTAAAGCGTCACTATTGTTATTGAAACACACTTTCTGTTCTAATTAAAGTTTAAAATGCAGACACTGGATGACATCACTACTAGAACCTCTAGCCAGCTGCTCTGGATTACCGTCAGTAAGTGCTGTTGAAATTACAACAGATCCTTATAAGAACACAAACAACACACCCTTCTGTCACAATTACACTGGTGCATGTTTCCCATTTGTGAGATCTGATCTCACTGTGTAAAATGGTAGCAATCGTTCCAGTGGTTAGATTGATTCAGACACAAAATAAGGTGCAACTACAGCTCAACTGCTCCCATAGATATTGAATCCTGCACTGTAATAGGGGTTTGACCTTGTTATGTGAAGGAAGGGGAGGGGGATGAGCCGGCTCTAGAAGACAACATGCATCTGGCCATCCTTCTGATCAATCCCAATGGGCTTTTAGTACTAAGAATATTTATCTCCACTGTTGGGGGAGTAAATACGATTTCTAAAGCTCAACCTGGCTAAACAAAGACGGACGATGATGCAAGACATTTGGGAAATTTTTAAACGCTTGCTACTGCGATGACATATGCAGGTATTTTGAGTCTTCCAAGAGAAGGTGTTGTGCCAAAGGGTCACCATGACAACTGTACACGGGAAGGTCACATGTCAATCTAATAATTGTCTCCTTTCCTTGAAGTATGTGAAAAAACTGGAGGTCACACAAAGAACGTGAATTTGTAAGCAGAAGTCGCTTTTAAGCAGCAAATATTTAAACACAAGGTACTGAAGGAGAAATTATAAGTGCCGGATTAAACACTATGACATTTTCAACAAAAGTGCTTGATTTTTCTCCTTAGACGAATAAGACAAGATCCAACAGAGCTCTGACAACTAAAAAAATAATTTTTACAACATATCAAAGTGTGACATTGCATAAAAGCACCCTGCTTTAATATTTAATCTCGTGATGAGGGAAACACTGTTTTCTTTGTTCTTCGAAGTGAACACGTCACAGTTTAAACACTGCTGCTTTACAAAACCTGTGACAGAAGTGTAACACTAAGGACAAAAAAAAGCGACACAAATGACCAACTTTTTTCCCCCAGCCCTCATCTGCAATTCTTTTGAGTGGCTGCCCGCCCTTCTTAAATAGCTGATTATTTTACAACAGCACCCCTCCTCTTTTTCCACTGGAATCTGGGAATTCATTTGCAAATGTGTATTCATCACCCTGAAGTTACATTAAGAAGTGGAAGGGTTTTTTCAACAATCTTTTTACTTGTTTTGCATTTACAAACAACAAAGGGGCTCTTGAGAAAAGAAGAGCACAAACCCCGGGTCATAAAGCTTCGCTCTTTATTCCTGTGGCTACTGACAGTGATAGGACAAAACGAGCCGGTCACATGCAAAAAGGAAATTACACGGGAGGGCCGCTGTTTTCCTCAGGGATGAGGGCTCTTCTGCCTGAATCAATGCTGTGAGGTGGGACCGGGCTGAATTAAATGAAGTGGCAAGCACACAAATTCCCTGACAGCTTCAGCGGAGAAACTTGACACTTTGTGGGTTGTGGAAAGAGCTGCCTATGTGCTTCCTGCTTAAGAAACAGTGAAAGGCGATGTTCACTGCAGGGGCTAAGAAGGATTTCTCATTCCAACAGGGAGAGACAGCACAGAGTCGCACAGCCTTTCTGAAGTAAAGTCTGTGTGTCACTGCATTCAGAGACTGTGTCCATTAGATGAGCTTTGATGTTCAAAGAGGAAAAAATGCCCCTGTGCTCACGCTGGATATTTGTGTACAAGTGATCTACCATGACTTTTCCCTACAAATATTGATGTAAAACAAGTAAATATAAACTGTGGAACTGAACTGTATTCAAACAGGCTTGTATATCAAAAACGGAAAAGCTGTAAATATTGGAAAACATAAAGCACTTTTGGGAAGGTGTGAAAAAAACATGCCACGAAATCTTGGCACATCAGTTGTTGTAGAAAAAATATGATTTCTCTCTTTTCTCTCCTGAAGATGATATTTTGCTTTAGAGTCCAAACCTTATTTTCCATTAACTGTAATAATCAAGTGAGATTTCTATATAAACGATAGCTGCTTTAATGTCAAATGATGGTCACACCAAATATTAATTTTTTTAAAATAAATTTAATTTAGCTAATAGAAGTTAATGTTTGGAAAGCTATAATGACACTTGCTACTGACGCAGAGCAAAAGGCAAAAATCTATAAAAAATGTTTGATGATATGAAAAATGCTTTTAAGAATTTTGCATTTAAAAATGACATCAAATATTCACACTACAGACTTTCTGACAGATCTGATCTTCAATCCCAAGATCATCTGGCTACTCGATTCCTTTAAAACCTTCTCACTTCACAAAATAAACAGTACTTCAAATGAACCTTCTGCTGGTCAGCGGCAGAGTCCACTGAAGCTATTGATCTTCTTTGGAATCCCTATGGAGAGTTCTTGCATAAAAACAGAAGAATAAATAGGATTCTTTCAGCACTTCGACCTGTTAGTGAGAATCTCTTTAAGTGCCTAAGACCTTAAACCCTGCAATCTCAAACACCACTGAGCTCAGAGTTTCCTCAGGAGATCAAGCCATGAAGCGTAAACAACCTCAGGTCACCCTGAGAAACTCATTTCTCCAGTCCACACTAACCAGGCTGTGAGGAACCTCAAGACGGGCGCATTATCCAAGCTAACAATTTCAGGCTATAAGAATGTTTTCCTAACAATTCCTTTTAGTAACAAAAACATAAAAAAGTTCCCCTAACAACTTAAGAATAAGATGTATAAATATATATAAATATATATATAAAAGATTATAATGTTAGTAACATTTCTGCAAGAACTTTTTTGAAAACTTGGACAGAACTTTAACATTATTGCAAGAATTTTTTGAAAACTTGGACAGAACTTTGAGAGAACCTTTAGAGAACATTAGCCAATGTTCTGAGAAACCTCTCTGTTAACTGGGATAGTGCCCTTTGCTTTTCTTAAAAATAGTTTACTTCTAGTGTAGCTGGACACACATTTGCCTGAGTATACTGACTTCATTACAATCCTGCAAGCCAGGCCTCCATGAAGGTACTGCCCACAGTACAATAATACCACAGTCTGTTTCCCTCAACTTGTAATTCAAACTCTCAGCGCCAAAAAGAAACACATCTGGAATACATGTCAATGCATATCACGTATCTCAAGGGGCAACAACTTTTCCTATGAAGGAAGAAGTGGGAAATAAATAATAAATTGTGCGTGGTGGCGACAGCAGAGCCCCAGTCCAGCTGCTCTGTGTTGTCTGGACCTCTTCAGTGCCCCGTTAATAAAAGTGGCCCTGTTGGGGCGACCAGCATACCACAACTGGTCGAGATAGCATCAGCTTCCTGGTTCTCCTAGTGGTGCACCAGAAACCTCCACGTTCCTCTGGATTCATCTCAACAAAGTCCCCCTCCACATGCACCTTTCCGCTTGACCCTAACGCCCAACCTTTGGACAGGCCCACACAGACCCACACATTTATAAGGAAGTGAAGTTCATTTTTTTCCTCAAAACTGAAGTCAATTTAAACCACAAGCAAACTTTAAGCTTTCCTTAGTGG
Organism: Botia kubotai; assembly: GCA_036877585.1. Taxonomy (NCBI): domain Eukaryota; kingdom Metazoa; phylum Chordata; class Actinopteri; order Cypriniformes; family Botiidae; genus Botia; species Botia kubotai. Next base: position 7,899 of record JAZGTI010013361.1, read on the forward strand.
CTGACTCATCTCCTGATCCCTCAAGACTGCCATTTTCAGGTCAAATACCAGTGAAAAGGTAAAACAAAGTGGATTCGGGCTTTGAAGTCACAGTCTTCTCATCAAAAATTATACAGCCACTTTAAAATTCTTTCAGTCTTCAGTGGCTGGGGTATTCAATAGAGGGCCAACCTGACTATTCATGAATCTTTGAAAGTCAAACACACAAGGATAAAAAGATTAAGGGCGTACTCAGCACTGTATGGACGGACTTCATGTTAAATGCATGCTTAGGGTAGACATGCACTGAATAAGACTCCAATGATTAAGCCTACACTGAACATTTGTCTTCTCCAAGCACAGCAGGAACTCTACATATCTCCCCGAGGTCCAGGAGATAACGTATCACATTCAGGATGTGTTTTTGTTGCTCTGATGGCTCAAGATTGCAACAGGAAATGAGGGGTTCGGAAAACCCCTAGGCTTCCATTGGTACTAAACCTAACCTGTGTATGCTTCTAGAGGTCTACACGGGTAGAGTTTGAACATATGGCATTTAACTGGTGGAATATACAGCAGAATCACTTTCAATTAGTGATTCATGCATTTAACAGGTTTAACATTTAAAGTCAAGTGGTGCTTGCAGAGATTGTGGGTGTTTTGCATAAGAATGACTCACTGGGTTGAACATGCCTGCATCTGGCTTGCCGGGCTGGAAGATTGACATGCAGGGAGCGAAAAATGAGTTGAAAATGCCACGTGAGATAAAGGACTAATTAATTTACAGCGTAGTAACGTGTGATATTCAAGTGCTAACGGAGTACATGACTAACTGAAGCAGCTAAATTAATCAGACCCCTCACTGTTTTTTTGCCTTGAAACAGAATGGGGTATTATGACAAATATAAGTACCAAGGGAGTTTAAAGACTGGCCAGTTCCAGGAATCTGATGTTAATTAAGTTTAAATGTCTTATTTCTTAATCTAAACTGAGGGTCACAGTAAGACAAAAACACTCATTATTTGAGTGCTTTTCATGTACAAAACAGAATGCCATCTGAGTTATAAACAAAAGCCTCAAAAGCAAAACTAATATTATACCTCAAACTCTAAATTCTGATTGGATAAGCCAAGTCCATAAGCCATTTGTTTGTAAGTTGTGACACTGCTTGGCGATTGTAAACAACTAATGTTTGAGACACATCGCACTTATATTTATCTTTCTCACATGTAAATAACTTAACACATCCAGCCCACCAACAGCCACGCAAATGTATCAACTGTTGTATATAAAGTACAACAAAATCTCTACAGGTCACACGGCTTGTGTGCTGGTCCAGAAGCTGCTCTAGTCAGCTTGGAAGGCAGCAGATTCTTGTTGTAATAGAAACTATTACAGAACTGATCATATCAAAGCCTTGCCATGTGTAATGATACAAGATCAACAACAGCTTATTAACATTTCAATCATTTCAACACAGAACTCCGACATCACAGCAAAACATTCACAACATTCTTCGAATTGCTCTCAAGGATGGACTGCAGCCCAGCCGAGCTGCGATTCTGATCTACATGGCCATTAAACAACAACTGTGCAAGTAACGTCCACGTCTAATAGCCCCCTGAACCTAACAACCAAACAACTACAGCAACCTGTTTACAAAAACAACACACATGGCTGATGAGGATCTCTGGGAGTCAAAGCCAAAACAGAGGCGCCAGGAAAAGACTGAAAGACTGTGTGTTAATGAAGGTAATCTAACAGCAGTGTCCGTGCAGACAGACACTGACTCATTAAACTGGGGCTCCTGATGAGAGAGCACACATGGCCCCGGGCCCTTTTATTTACAGTGTGCCCAACGCACACACAGACACACGCCGGGTTTGTTCCGTCGGCTAGCGAACCCCAGCGATAAAACAAAGACCGGAGCTTTCTCTTCCTCAAAGGATCATGCTGTTGCACTATGCAAACACTCTAAGCACAAACCGGCTGTTTAAGAATCTGACTGAGATGTTTCTCAGTGTGTGAGGGTAGTAATCTGGGCACAGCAGGCTCTGATAATAAGCAGCCATACTGTGATCCGGCAAAATAAACAGAGCGCTCGGATCTGTAAGAGTTTATAATTCAGTGCGCAGAAGTGATTTATAGAACGTCTGGAACATGCGGCAGAGAGTTGCTGCAGTGAAGTCAAACGGGCTGGAGATTTCACTGTACCAGGCGTGTAGATAGTGGGATTCTTTAGTCTGCTGGTGTGAGTGCTATGCAGTCTGATCATGCGGTGCCTGCTGTGTCCCACAGCTTCCAGTAAGGGCATTCCTGCAGCTCTCACAGGCACACAGATAAACCGCAGACCCCACTTGAAACTATCCTAAGTGCTTAACAAGCTTATCCTAATGGATATAATTGCGTGTATAGAGTTATGTAGCCTACGCAAACGTGGGTGTTTATATGCAATTTCTTTCTTAAACAACAGGGAGTTTATCGTCATTTAAAATGTAAGCTGCTAAAAAAAGCTAAAACTTGTGATAAGTACTGAGTTTTCACAAACAAATACAGCTAATGTATGCGTGTTTTAAAAGCTTAGCCTCCTAAATAAATACCAACATATGTAGAAAAAGGACATATTTAGTATTCATTACATCTAAACACTACAGCTAAATATTAGGCCTCAATCAGGATGCGTTCATTCATTAATAATATGATACAGTCATTTGAGGAACGGCCAGATTCAGTATAAATCAAAAATCAATGATGTATATATGTCCTGACAATATTACACTTTAAACCTATTAATCATATTCCCTCAGTGTGTGTGTGTGTGTGTGGAAATGAATGTTTTTTGTGGATCTCTCAATCTGCTCGAGTACCTGCCACTAAACTTGCTCATGTTCTTTTTTAAGTGCACATTCTGACAGCAAGCTGAGCAAAGACATTAATACAAACACTTTTCACTACACTTGAAGATATGAGTGTTTGAAAATCTGACAAGCTCCCACTCGAGGACGCAAAAATTTTAACTAATTACATTCCAGACATTTCAGAAAGAGTCAGCTATGACTACAAGTCATATAAACAGAGTCAGGGAGTTAAGCTTGGTCCCTTTCAACTGAATCTTTGTCTGTAGTTTTCTATGTCTGTAGTTTTCTATTTCGAACACAGCGTTTGGGGGTCATCACTGCCACTGGAACTAATGTGTAAGGCTATTAAACTGTCTTCAACTGCGGCCAGAGACACAGAGTTCGACAGATTGATGCCAAAGCATTGTGTTGTGTCCCTTTTTTCCCCCACACAGCCACGCCAGCCAGGACTGACGTCTTTAGGGGTCAATTCAAACTTCCTGTCAGCTCTAGACTCATAAACCGAAGCCTTATGTGCTTCTGTCTTCCTTACTTGACCAATTAAAAGTCTGCGGTTCTAGTCACAAGAGGGGCTGATATAATAGTGCTATTTTTGGACATGAGTTATGCACTTGCATTGTAAAATATTGAAACAGTCTCGCTTGTAAATCTTCTAATCAAAGGTGTCGTTGTTTAAAGCATATTAAAAGTTTTAATAGGCATTTATGAACATTTGCGCTGGAGCTAATGTGAATTTTTGACAAGATATCTGTGGCAACAACGAGAGAGAGAGAGAGAGAGAGAGAGAGAGAGAGAGAGAGAGAAAGATACTGCCAAGCTGTTTTGTGTTTTGTCTCCCGGCAGGCAGGGATCCAGTAAAGAGAGTGAATGCGCTGGGACAGAAATCAGACTGAGACATCAGACGGGCTCAGTAGGAGATGTGCTGTTTATCACCCTCTCTTTTTGACGACCTCTCGACAGCACCGTGTTTACACAGAAGAGACAGGGAGTTCGTACGAATGCGTGCAAAAGAAAAAGCGGGCTTGTCTCTTATGTCACACCTCTCACAGAAACACGCACAAACGCTCCTCGCTTCTGATCTAAGGAGCAATGACAGCCTCGGTGATGCAAGATATCAAAATAAGGTGTCGCGCAAGAAAGAAAACCCTAAATGACGCGTTTTATACAAAATGTCAGGGAGCTTTTAAAACACTGCCAATCAAAAGCGTATACAGTATGGGACATTACAACGGCTACAGAAATCTGTGTCTGCATTGGAATTGATACATCAAAAACATGAGAAGTTTATGGTGTCTGTATTAGATTGAGTCATCCTCTCATTTTCCATTGAGGTTCATTGGGTTTAAAGGGTGTCATTACAGAGTCAAAGGGATGATCTAGGGCCTACTGTGGTTAAATGCCTGTTTGGGGACAACCTGGGAAAACCAACAGCTGTTTGTGGCTGTTTAAAATGACTTCAAAAGAAACTAAGCTAACACATGTCCTCCTTCAGTTACAAATACACAAACGCAACAGAGACAAACAAACAAAATACACAACACTCTCACACACAAACCTAATCCCAGACGAGCTCAGATATCTTCAGATGACAAAGTTGAAGACTTGGGATGTAATTCAATGCCTATTCTTTAAACCCCTTATCAGGTGTAAGGAGGTGAGAGGAGATCGCCAGCGGCCCTGAGCACATACCTGCGCTAGATTAACTTCTTCCTCAAAGAGGTGTGGGAAAAGAATGGAACGATTCTAGGCCACTGATTGGCTGAAGCTGAGTTCATCTTCTATCATATGCTTCACAGTTCTAATTCAAACTTATTTTGAAGTCAGGTCTTGGTGTGACCACATCTGCCCATGATACAGCAGATACAGTATTGACAACACAAAGCAGACCAGTGGTAACTATAGATCTAGTGAAATAAAAGCTTGGCGTGTCATCTTGTCCCTCATCTGGGACTTGGTTGCCCTTGATTCAGTGGCCGATTTTGTCCCCTGTTATATTGGGGAACAGGTCTCAGTGGCATGTTTACTGCCCCATAAAAATAAGCTTCTGCTGGGCAGCACAGCGAGAACTGATCTAAGCATGATAAAATCCAAGCTATTCAAGTTTAAAACTATACCCAAAGCACAGTGTGAGCGTCGGACAAAAATCTGTTTATTATCGTTTGCCCAACAATTTCTCTAGAAAATAAAACTGTTAATTCATGTTATGCACTTCTTCAAAACATCCATGTGAAATCATGGGTTGATCACCTACAGTATGTACACATACTGTAAACTGAGTCGACTGCTCTGTCTCATTTGGGTTCAAGTAAACTACGCATCACAGATTAATAGATATAATAGATATTTACACAAAGTATCAGAAGTATGCATCGTAAAACTAAGAGATAACGTCTGAAGGTCTGGCTTTTATTGAAGCGTTCATAAATATTTCTTTAGTCACTATATATGAATTGAAATGCGTTACTTAAAACTCTGTTCTAGTGTAGAAGCGTCCTCTTATCTCATCTCATCTCATCAATTCAATAACTCAATAACTCGCCGAGTATGAGGCATCATTCAAGCTTAGAAACACCAAATCACATTGCGACAAGCGTTTCACAATGTCGTGCGATTATAACGTTAACATAAACATCTGTCGCCTTCGTCCATCTTACCTTGAGACAAACCGATGAGCGTAAACACAAAGATCAGAGCATCCAAAGTCCCGCGAAACTCCATCACCTTATGTAAAGTCCCGCAACACGTTATTCGCCTTTATCCGGACACACCGATGTCCCTGAAATCACCCCCCAATAGCGCTACAATCCGGTCGAACTGAGTGGATCAGATAGTCACATTGAAGAAGTTTATAAAAACTAAACCCAAAGCACACAAAACAGTTTCCTTAAATAAATCTGAGCATCAAAAATATCCCATAGTTTCCTGCGTTTACCAAGTGCACGCGCAGTGTGTTTTGCTGGGTCTCCGATCGTATAGATAAACAGTCAATGTATCAGACAGATAGATCTGATGCTCACAGTCCGTCTCATGCGCTCTTACATCTTCCAAAATTCACTGCACGGGTCAAAAGCAATTCCTTTCTCTCTTTTCTTGTGCATGGAATGATATCCGCTCTTTGATAGAAGATGAGTTAAACGCGGACGATTTCCATCCCTCCCGTTGACTCGCGCTCTTCACTTCACTGTGAATGAACGAATTTACTATTGGCGTCTACGGGCGACAGTCTCGTGGCTCAAGCCCACCCCCCGACCACCTCCAACAGTTACCCACACTGGGGTAACTGTGCGCTCTTAAAGGGCCAGCGACATGTCAGTCTAACCCCGCACACATCGCGCATCATACTAGTGGACTAACTAGATTCTGAGGCAGTTGCATGTGACTAGGAGCTTTAAAAACATCCTGTGTGTGTCCATTTTTATGGCAAAGACATGACCAGAAAAAGCTATTTAAACAGCAAGAAGTCTGTCGTCGTTAACATGGGGCCTGTCAAGTTCCAAAAATGACAAAAAAGATTAAACATTGACCATAATTAAAAACATATTTATAGGGTATACTAAAAAGAATAAAGGTCTGAGAAAAAAAACCTGTAGACCAACCAAGTCATCTTTATTTATACAGCACTTAGAAAACAGAAAAATAAATAATAATGTCGCAATCTCCATCAGATAAACACAAGGTTAAAGTGGATTTCACCACTCTATTCATTTCTGTCTCCATAAAGCCGCATCAATCACCAATGAAAACTCAGCGTTCTAAACAAACCATCAATTTCTGAAATGCCATTGCTTGAAAGGAATTACTGGTCGAGAAGTGAAAAGCAATATTAAAGGTCTATCAATGTGTATCAGTGTGGTATGAGAACCAGACAATGAGACATGACAGAAAAGGCCCTCTGACCACCGCAGGTAATGACGGCTGATGGTGTTGGAAGATTCAGCCCTGGCAAATAACAGCAATGAATCACCAAACAGCAAAAAGAGGCCTGTTTTGTATTCACCACTCTTTGCATTCCTGGCATTTTCCCAGCTGTAATGAGAATGTATTTGCTGAAATATTAAGCAACAAATTGCACTTCATGTTTATTTCAAGATGGAAGGCTCTATGTGCAAGTTGCCATTATTTAGGGGTTTATTTATCTTAATTTCCTTAATATGATATATTCTCTTCCATTATGTTCACACTGGG
>JAZGTI010013362.1:0-14918 GCA_036877585.1 Botia kubotai
AGTCACTAAACCAGTAAACCTGAGTTTCAACTCCCTAGATAGGTAGCAAATGTGGAATGAACAAGATAATTACGGTTGAGGTTAATTCAATGTCAGTACAATCATTTCGGTTTATACGTGAACAATCTCAGTACAAATGTAGGGCTGGATCTCTCCAGTGTAACAGCTGAACTGCTTAAATTGAAATGGAACAGACCCAAAAGCAGCAACCACAGGGAATCTACCATCCACAATGTGCTCAACAGAAACTGCCCTCAACAAAATGTTTTCTTCATGCAGTGACTAAATATGACTAAAAAAAGGTTCAGAACATAATTTAAAATCTTCATAACATTATTTATTCATAACATAAATTATTCATTACCATAACCAAGTTTATTTCCTTCTTTACCTTCTTTAAAGTAAAAAAATGCTTACTTTAAAAAACAGTTATTGATACCTCTTAGCACAGCAATATAGTACTGGTATGTTTTCCAGGCTGTTTTTATCTCCTGTAACCTAATAGTACATGATAAAGGACAAACTGACATACATACACAAGAAAGATGCACAAGGCGTCTGCAGCCACTTATGATGATGGCTCGGTTTTACAAGGTTGATAATAAAGAAGAAAAACATGTTTTACCTCAGCAGCACCTGTGACTCACTGGCTCAAATTTTACACAGCAATGGACAAGTTGACCTTTGTAAGGGGCATCTTAGTTTATTTATCTTAGTCTGTAAAATCCCCACAGGCATATTATAATTATTACTATTATTATTTTTGTTAATAATGATTAATATCACAACGAGATGGAAAAATCCACCAACAAACATCCGACAAGGCTGTTCAAATAAAGGTCTTAAAATCACAGAGATGTAATGGAAACTGCATGTTTACAGCCTGTAGGAAAAGTAATTAATCTCTTAAACACATAGACACAAATAAGGCCTTCTCACATTGATAATAATATGTAAATGGACCCTCCCAGTTGGAAAGTAGAGATCAATACTGTCTGGAAATATCAACATGTGGGTTTGGGCTTAATTGCTGTGGTGAGAGGTGTTTAGTTATCCGAAATCCATAGTTCCATCTCAACATTGACGTGAATCCTCAGATGGCACCATAAAAAAGAGATGCTCATTGAAAACAAATGACAATGGAAAGCAGCCGTGGAAAATCTGGGGCTGCAGCAATTAATATAAATATTTTAACTTCAGTTCGGTGCCAAATCAAACTGAAGCCACATGTCAGGCGGAAATGACTGAAAGTTCATGTTTACTTCTTAAGATGATCATATCTGGTTCTAATTTAAAGCAGCCATTCTGGATTTCCTAATGATTTACTTATTCTTATGAATAACTTAAGGTGGACCTTAAAAATGACCTATTTTGAGGAAAAATGGGTTTCTGTTAAATTTCAGAACTGGATGTGTAAAAGAGTACAGTGCACTGAGCCATATACAGAAGATATGAAACATCACTGTCAGAGCTGCAGAATTCTGCTGCTGCCTGACAGCTTCAGAACACATCTTAAAGATGCAGAAAGGAAAAAACAGCCAAATGAGCAGAGGAAGAGTGTGTCATGCACACACCTACACGTACTGTGCTGATTCTAGCAACCTTTTTAAATACACAGCTGGAAATAGTCAGCACCAAATACAGCACCAAATCAAGGTTCTTTAACTGAAAGAAGCTTTTCCCCAAAGTGATGTCATAGAGGGGGAAAGATATAAAAGTGAGAGCAGTAAATTTCACCAAGTACAACATCAGTATCAAAGACTTAAGCAATAGCGTATGCATGTCTTATTGCTTTTATAGTAAGTTTACCACATAGTAAAATATTAAGGGCTGATATTCTGCAATTTTTCACAAAATGTATTTGACCAGTGTCTCAGGCAAATAATTTCCTATAACTGAGTTAGTTGTCATGTCTTTAATATCACTCTGTGGACTTTTTACATATTAAAGATCATTTCAAGATCATTTCAAGATGACTATACATGGACATACATACTCATTTTATGAGGCTTAGTTAATGCTAATTACATAGTGCATAGATTTAGCTGTAAAAAGTATCCACAGTACCGTATGGCTCCTTGTTAATGAGTCAAAACATCTGAACCGGTTTTCCAACCGTTCTGTGAGTCACTTTTTTTAAGCAACAATAACATCCCCTCAAATTCACAACAAAAACTTTGAACAAATAACTAGGTTTAAACCTTCACAAATATTGTAACCAACTACAATAATTATTTGTTATGCGTTTTGTTTTTCTCCCAACATGACCTGCTGAGCTAAGCTGGTAACTGAAAGAACGAGTGTGTACCAAACACAAATAATCTGCTTAAAAGCTCTGTTCATTGTCTAAAGCCCCAGCATCAAAAGCTATGTGAAGAATGAGTGTGACACAGCTCTGCCTGATGAATCCCCCCTGCTGAGCATCTACTCAGCTACACTCCGCTGAAACATCACTCTCCCCCTGAGAGCTGCTCTGTACTGGCTTGATTTAGCCCCGTCACCCACCAGGACGTTGAGAAAACCTGTTGCGCCCACACTGGTCACAACAAAGCCCTTAACAATGTATCAGAGCCTTGAAAAGCAGCAAATTCAGACAGAAATCCTTGCAAGTTCAGTGAGGCAAAAGACAAGGGGCTCTCTCATTTGCTTCACTAGCTTTTGGTAGCCGGTCTGAGAGCTATATAGGACCCTTCAATCTCTGCACCATGAAGCTGAGAGCCCGTTTCATTGAGCTGTAGGGGTGCACTGCAGACACGCATGAAAGACTTGCTCACTTTTTGACCTTGCAGCTAAGTTGGAACAATGGCTGCAGTGAAAGCCCTCAGAGACTCTGTTGAGAGGAGGTTAAATGAACATGGAGCCTCCACAGAGGCGGCAAGGTTAGTCAGCAGAAGGAATAAGGTGTGGGTGGAGGAGAGAGAGAATCTGAGCAACAAATTGCAAACTGGAGACCTGTAGGTTAAAGGAAAACACTGGATTTTCCACTAATTTGCTCATGAAAGTCATTTAAGTGCAACTTCTTGTTTGTTTACATTGAAACCCAATCTTTAAATTGTTGGAAAAAAAACTCAGCTTTAGCACAAGGCAAATAGAACTTCATTGTCAACAATTCCTTACAAATAATAAAAATAAGCATACGCAGCGTTGCAATGTATATTCCACACTGCAAAAAAAGTACAGTTCTTTACATAAGAAGCTATTTCTACTTGAGCTGAACCCTGAAGATGACTGTTATTGGTTTAACCCAATGTACTCAGGTCAGTCAAACTAAAGAACTTTTTCTTACTTAAATAAAACAAGTAAATGGAGATCCAAATCAAAACATTCATTCACTTGCCAGACATCCAAATGAACCTACAGTGTATTCATTCTTTTTATCAAAATTTGTGTTCCATGATGATGAAACTATGACCTTGGCAATACTAACGTCATGCACTCCCAGTTACAGAAACAATGTAGCGCAGTTCAGAATTTTATCTTTACCGTACTATGGGAACTGTATTTTTTCCATACTAGGGGACCTGAATCTTTACCGTACTAGGAGATCTGTATCTTTACCGTACTAGGAGATCTGTAGAGAGAGACACATTGGTACTATGAGTCATGAGAAAAGTGACTGCATGAGAAAGCCACCTGCAGCAGGAAGAGACCATGAGGTGAAAGTAACCTGGCCCAGCTGGACCTTCACCACTGTCTGAACAGCATGCGATGCCTTATAAAATGATCAAAGAATGATTAAGACCAGAAATGTGTTAGTCCGACAGCGATTGTGGTTTAATCGTGAGAACCAAAGAGCATTACATTCACACTTGACTACTAATGAACGAAACGTCAATGGTCAGCTGCAGTCAGGTAATAAAAACGTTGTACGCATGATTTTGCATTCATTGGCAGTCAATTAGTCATTTGGCTTCCAACAATCTGCTGGCAGAGATGAGAAAGCAAACACAGAGGGTAAAAGTGTGTTTGAGCGGCAGCGCAAATGGAAAAGATCGGGCACGGCGTGGGAGGAGCAGTCACTTAGCGCACACATTCATAACCACCGTACATGCCAAGGTTAGGGGTTAATGTGTTTCCATGGAAACTGAAACACTGGAGCTGTGAGACTGAAGAGAGATTTGCCGTCAATTTCTTTCTTTTCTTTTTTTTTAAATAAGAGACATCAAATGACTAAAGTAATACAGATTGTGAAATTACAAAATCATCATAAATCTTAGATCTTGCTTCTATTAAAAGGATTCAGAACCAATTGCCTATAAACTCTATTTAACTGTCTTGTTTTGCAGTAAAAAAACAACTGTATCTTTATATATATATATATATATATATATATATATATATATTATTTATTTATATATCATGCTGGTTCTGTTACAATGAGCAACAGTTTGAAACCTAAACCATAGCTATAGACTATGGTTTAGTTATAGACTGTTACAGACTGTGAAGTTTTAATTAGCAACGTTTTATGCAGTAAGAAATACTGCATTTAGTGCAGTAGATGTTTTTGTTGCATAGCAACATCCTGTTATGTCAGGGACCACATTGTCCAGCAGAACAAGAATAATAATCAGTTTAATAAAATAACATTGTTACAACAACTTCTGCATGTTGCTTATTAACACCCTGTAACCATGAGTATAGTCAGAATACAGCATGGCTTAAGTCTGTGGTAAAAAGTCATAGACTCAGCCTTTTGTCAGTCAATCAGTTTACTAACCACTGCTTACAGGATATTACAATGGTCACACATTAATCTTGAAGCAGTTTTGTAGTTTGTGAAGATTAATTTGACGTCCTATTAATCTAAGGTTTAACATGAAAGTTTAAACTGTAAGAGAGCGCCATCTGCTGAGCATGGCTGGCAGTTGCACTGTATATATAAAATGAAATTAAAGCTCAAAACAGTGTAAGTGTTGTCATCTAGTGGTTCGATACAATGTTTGTGATTCACAAAAAAGTCTTTAAAAAGTATCATTATGATTACAACAAAATGCTTAGAAAACAACACTGCAAAATTAGTTTTCTATATAGTGGTATTAATATTCTATTGCATGTACTAGTCTGACTGATCTTTTTATCACTATCATCTTTTCATGGAGGTATAACTTGAAACACTTAAACGCAAAATATTATAAAACTGTTGTCAACATTAGTGTAGTGTATATAAAAAAGTATGTCAATATTAGTGTATATATATATATATATATAACCCATGTCCTCTTTATGAGGTCATTTGGAGATAAGCTGGAGAACAATGGTCCCATTGTTAATCTAATAATGCTAACTGTTATTTTAGGAATTTTTATTATGCAGAATTCTGCAGCATTCAGTGGTTCAACTACATAAGTAGAAAAGCCCTATTAACTGTGTATAGAAAAATACTGTACTGTACTGCACTGTAACTCACTGTCTAGTCACTGTATTATTGTATTATTGCTGTAGTACTGTATTAAAATTATTCAATACAATGACACATTTAAAGGACAGCAGGTCTTCAGGCAGATAGATCTGTTGTTTTATACAGGAGCCTCCTGTGAAAGTGAGACAGAATATTATGAACAATCACGTATTGTTGGAGTAATCAAAACTCTTGAGTAATGAAGCAAGGCAGTTAGTTGGGAAATACTTATTAACATTGTTAATGAACTGTGACATGAAGTTCAATCATGTGCCATTTGTTGAAAAAAAACTTAATTAAACACCAATTATTGGATGACTACAAAATTGAATAGCCATCTAATGACAAATGGAGTCATTATGGAAGTATGTTTTTCAGTAGAGTCAATTATTCAGTGTAAACCGGAGTGATCACATATACCATGATAACTTATCGAGTGTGTCAGTGTCACATTTGTCAGTGTTTGTTCCCTATAACTCCTCCTGGGTGTATAACCACCTTCTTACCTAGCTTAAAAACAAAATGAGTAACATGCAGCCGTCTAACACAAACATGGAACTAGTTTAAAGTGGTGTCAATTATGGACAAGTCACCATCACCTTTGGAATATGTGTTAACCAATCAAAACCAAACATTCAATGCCATAAAAATACGTAGCAAAATACTTTACCTATAGCAGTACAACCAGTAAAGCAATGAGCAGAGCGATGGCCAATATAGTGGAGATAACCGCCCACACACACACGGCACTACAACTGCACAAGCGGTTCTGCAGGACAATTTTGGCCTTGCGCACTCGGGCTGCTGTTAGTGGGGGATAACGGGCGTCATTCAGACCCTCCATAGCAAAAGACTTGATAAGACAGGCACGATGGTGACTCAGCTGGTCGAATGAGTGTCTTCCATGATATCTCCCCATTCCGCTGTTTCCTTCCAAAAAAAGAGAGTGTAAGACCATGTAGAGGTATACAGAGAGCTTCAGACTATTGTTATGAGAGGCAAGTGTCTATAAGAAACTGTAGCTGAAGAACAGGTATATTCTGAATACTAATAATCAGAATATATATACCTACAAATAACAGTAATTATCTTCAATTCATGTGGGTGATTTCTCATTGGTTTGCTTACCCACCCCTCCAAAAGGTAAGGAATTGAGAGTGTAGTGCATCATGACATCATTAACGGTCACTCCTCCGCTGGTGGTTTCCGTTAACATGCGCTTAATCACCTACAGTAAATGGAACAAATACCTACAGTGTAAGATTGCAATTAAGTGTTCATTTATATATATTTGTATATATTATTTAAAACAAAACGACAGCGTATACCTTTTTATCATAAGTAAACACATAAAGCGCCAAGGGCTTTTCCCTTTGGTTTATAAAATTTATGGCCTCACTCAGGTCATTAACAGTGACTATAGGCAGCAAAGGTCCAAAGATTTCCTCTTGCATGATCCTAAAATGGGGCAAAACATCACGCAGGACTGTAGGAGCTTGTGGGAAGAGAAAAGGAATGTTTTTCAACCGACAGATTAGCTAATGCTTATTTGTAAAACAGTACCCAAATGTCAAACAGTTGTTCGTACCTATGTAACACTGTGAGCGATCGCTCTCTCCACCAAGAGCGATTGTACATCCCTCCATCAAAGACACGACTCTATCAAAGTGACGTGTGTTGATGATACGGCCGTAATCTGGAGAGTTTTTAGCATCCTCATGATAGAACTCCTGGAATTATGTTGTAGGTCATGTCCAACCACCAAATTAAGCACGCACTACAATGTCCTAAAATTACAGACTACATACCAGCAGTGTCTTTTGTATCTCCTCAACTATCCTGTCCTGGATGCCTGGCTCACACAAGATATAGTCAGGTGCGATGCAGGTCTGGCCACAATTCGCAAACTTTCCCCAAGTTATTCGTCTGATGGACATTTTAAGATATGCAGTTATTATTCTGTTTTTTTAATGACAATCTGTGCCAAAAATTGTTATTGGTTCAACATGCAAACTGCACTACCGGCATGCCACTGTGATGTCACAGTTCTTATCAATGTAACAGGGGCTTTTCCCACCCAGTTCCAAAGTCACTGGTGTGAGATGACGGGAAGCTACCTCCATCACCAGTTTCCCCACTGTGCTGTTGCCAGTGTAGAAGATGTGGTCAAAACGCTGCTTCAGGAGCTCCTGGGTCTCGGGAACACCTCCTGTCACCACTGGATACATCTCCTGAAGATTTCAATGTTAGCTTTAAAAGATGAAAATCCCAAATAGCTTACAACAGACAGAAGGCTGTATAGCAAATGACTGAAACATGTACTTTATCAAGATATTGAGGAAGTAGTTCTTTCAGAAGTCTGGCAGAATGCTCACTCAGCTCTGATGGTTTCACCACAGCTGCATTGCCTAAGGAACAAAGGGAAGTTGTGTTGGAATCATCTGATCTGATGTTGGTGATGCATTCTAATGACCTAAAAAAGATTTAGTAGTGAACGTCACACTGCCTACCAGCTGCAATAGCTCCGATGAGGGGCTGCAGGGTCAGGGCCCATGGATAGTTCCAGGCACCGATAATCAACACTACACCCAGCGGTTCAGGCTTTATGTAAACGTCATCAGCCGCAGTGCTGAGGTTCTTCCTCACAGGCTGAGGAGCCGCCCAATCAGACAGATTACTCTCCGCCAACTTGATGTCATTCTCAAGGCCAATGAGCTCAAACAGTGTAGTGTCATACATGCTCTGTTTGATAAAGTCACAATAACATTTCAGTCTTGGTTTCATGGTAGGAAATGTTGATTGTGATGTATTCCTGTCAAAACTGCCATACCCTGTTGATGTCTTGCTTCAGAGCTTCTGCGATGTCTGCTTGTCGTTCAGTGATGAGTCGGTGTAAGGCTCTCAGCTGCTGCTTTCTGTACTGCAGAGGTCTCGACCTGCCGGACTGGAAAGCTTCCCTCGCCCCATCCACGACCTGCTTTTCCATCTTTTCAGACCCGAATCATAAATGTGCATCAGAGGCGTGTGCATAAAAATTATTATACGTTTTCAGAAGTTAACTCAAACTCCAAAGGGAAAAATAAACGTTCCGCCCCACATTATAGACCGTAAGGTAAAACAGTTTATTTTTACGTTAAGGAGGTTTTTCTACCTGACCTTGATAGATTAAATCAGTCATGTTAAATTAAAGTTAAAAGTTATTTCATTTATCATATGAAGCGCATTTCAGATTACCCGACAAAATTAGCTACAAAACCTTATCTGAAAATGTGTCGTGATTTTATCTTTTGACAGATTTTTCCAAAGCTCTTTTGGTGATTTCAGTGATCATTTTAGAAATGGATGTGATATAACAGCATAAATATTAGCACCACGATTATGTACTACAAACTTCTTTCTTTTTAATAGTATTTGTGCACATAGTAGCATATACGCCACAGAAAATCGCTCAAATAAGCAAGAAAGCGGCGTGTAAACATTGTTTCAAATGCACTGATACATAACGGACACGACACGTATCGCGTAACACATTTAATATCTTTTAAAGGTTTAGAATAGCTGTACGTACTCTGATCACAGCAATGAATAAAGATACACTTTATAAAGTTTCAGAATAGCTGTACTCACTCTGATCACAGCAACGAGTCTGTCTGTAGCTAGCTGTGGTACGGGGAACTTGTTTTTGTGCACATCAGAGGGCGGCGCATAGTCACGGGCAAACTAACGGCACGTCAAGTTAATATTGAAAACAATCTCTTTACAAATAAGAGCGACAACAGACGTTTAAGTTAAAATCCTTAAAGTTGATTTAATGCAAAAAATGTAACCATTATAAGGAAAACCCGAGATGCTATTAAATTATCCTTTATTCCCTTCACAATTAATAAAAGTGATTACATGATGCAATGTTGTGTAAATTAAAAAACCTGATTTTTATATTTTTTTGTAGTTATGTTATTACATGTCTAAATGCACGGGACAGTTTGTCTGTTTAACATTCAACAATGTTGTTATTACTGACGTAATACAAGCTGTTATGAATGTTTGCCCAAGTGGTATCATTCTTTATGTATTAAGTGTTAATATCTGATTACTTGCTTACCTGACTTTTGTCAGGTAAAATGTCAATAAGACAATCTATATCAACCGACTGAAAATCCTGCATGTCCAAGCATAGGTGTATACTTATATCTAGACAACACTAGAACAAAAAACAAAACCCACCAAAAACAACTGTGATCTGAGTACATGATTCATGTTAGGTTAAATTATTCTATAGCATGTAAAATATACCATTTAATGACTAGATATTTGTCTTTTAACAGATTTAATGTGTAGTGAAAAACCCAATCCCAGATCCCAGTCACTAAAATCTCTATGTGATACTGGGTGTCCAAAGAGACAATCTTCAGCTTGTCCTCCACAAGTCATCGCAAAAATCTCTGAAACATAAAGAACAGCTTCAATCAGGTCACAATAAATGCTTTACAATGCGAAGTCGGTTCAAAGAACGTGTCATTTATGAGGGTGGCACAAGATAATGTTGTCATTTACAACGACAAAAATCTATAAAGGGTAAAGTCTTCTTTTTGATCTAACTGGAAATAGCACATTCTTAGAAAGGAACAATGAACAGTCATTTTTGTTAACAGCTTTACAGCCATTAAACTCTGGCCTAACCCAAGAATCATACAGAACAGCTATATAATTCATTTCACCACATATTACCAGGCAACATCTCACCTGCACCACAAAAGATGCCAGTGCAGCAAACATAGCAATCTGTGCCATGCGGCGCCACTTCGCCACATTTACTTGCTTCAAGAGTAAGACACGAGCCCAGCGCAGCTTCTCTGCAGTGTGAGGAGGATAACGTATTTGATTGGTCATCTCCATGTTTAGCTTCTTAATGAGGCAGCTGCGGAGGTGACTCAGTTGGTCGAAACTGTATTTGCCATGGTAACGACCTGTTCCACTATTTCCTGGTAGAATTAAACAGTAAATTCATTGCCTGTGATTGTGAAAGATGCTTGCAGTGAAAGAACAAGGACACGCACCAACACCGCCAAAAGGCAAATCACTTATGGTGTAATGCACCAGACAGTCATTGGCTAAGAGCGCTCCACTAGATGTTTCTGATATCATCTGTTTGATGACCTGTGAGAAATACACCAATATATTTGAGTCAGCATAAATGAATCATCATCTATTAAGTGATCATCTAGTTAAATGAATGCATTGCACTGTTACCTTATTACTGGAAGAAAAAACATAAAGTGCTAGTGGTTTTTCTCGTTCATTGATAAACTGAATGGCTTCTTTTAAACCATTTACAGTGACGATGGGCAAAACTGGCCCAAAGATCTCTTCCTGCATCACTTTCGATCGTGGTGTCACGTCCTTCAAAACAGTGGGAGCTGAGATACAGATACAGGAATTAATCAATCGTCATAACAGCATAAAACGTTTCATATAAAACTTGGGCTAAACGGATACATACCAATATAACACTCTGATTCATCACCGTCTCCTCCAATAGCCACTGTGCTTCCCTCAATAAGTGCCATTAACCTTTTAAAATGGCGCTGATTGATAATGCGTCCGTAGTCGGCAAAGTTCTTAGGGTCACTCGTATAGAATTCCTGTATGTTTACAGAAATGAGATGATGCATTTACTGCATGGGGGAAAAGACACAGTGTCAAAACAAGGAGATAACATTGATATATTAAAACCTTAATGCATTTATGGATCTCATCGATCACTGCGTCCTGGATGCCGGGTTCACAGAGGATGTAATCAGGTGCAATGCAGGTTTGACCACAGTTGACAAACTTTCCCCAAGTGATGCGGCTACGAATTTAAAAACATTGGAAAACAGCATACAGGTGAATAAATTGGTTGGTTTGAGTTATTTAATTGAATAACTCACAGCGAACCTACCGGCAGGCAATTCTAATGTCACAGTTCTTATCAATGTAACAGGGGCTTTTCCCACCCAGTTCTAAAGTCACTGGTGTGAGATGATGGGAAGCTACCCCCATCACCAGTTTCCCCACTGTGCTGTTGCCAGTGTAGAAGATGTGGTCAAAACGCTGCTTCAGCAGCTCCTGGGTCTCTGGAACACCTCCCGTCACTACTGGATACATCTCCTAAAAACATTAATAAAAGACAGTAGACAGAATGTAGTCTAGCCAAACCTGACACAAAGATGTTAGATGATCATAATATTTTAAGAACGTCAGTGTCAATGAACGCCAATGAAGTATACAGGGTCAAGGTAGAGATGCAGGAGCTCCATAACTTTGGCTGTGTGACAGCTAACTTCTGATGGTTTCACAACTGCGGCATTTCCTACAACATAAAAGATATCAGATATGTTTCAGATTCGAGAGAAACCTTGGACGCAAGGCAATGATTATTAAATAAACGCTTTGCTCTGTATTTCTGTCCCTTTTTTAGCTTGACAGACCCCACCTATTTTCAGAATTTAAAATAAACACATGCTTTTTGTGTTAACTAACTAAAGATTACGTTATCAGAAAGTGGATCCAAGCTTTACCTGCAGCAATGGCACCTACAAGGGGTTGTAGGGTAACTGCTATTGGATAGTTCCAGGCCCCAATGATAAGGACCACACCAAGAGGCTCTGGGTATATAAAGACCTCATCTGAGATGGTGAGAAGGTTTTTGGTCACGGGACGAGGAGCTGCCCACTCATCCAGCTTGCTGACAGCCAGATTGATTTCCCCCACCAAGCCTAAGATCTCATAAAGCTGTGTTGCATTTTCACTCTATGGCAAAAAACAGATATTATGTTGAATGACTTAATCAATAAGATAGTGTGATTGTGGCATATTTAATTCACCTTATATAAGTCTTTTCTCAGAGCATCAGCGATGTCCTTTTCCCTCTCTGTAATGAATCGACTTAGGTTTTTAAGTTGTTTAATTCTGTATTCCAGGGGTTTTGATCGCCCAGTCAAAAACACTCTCCTGGCCTGCTGAACGACCAACTGCTCCCGAGACATTTTGGAAAGACAGTCTAGAATAGTTTATGGACAGAAACAAATCATAAAACAGAACAAGAACGATCGATATATTTCGCAACGTTTATGTTTTCGCACATCAAACGTTTAAATACTTGCACATCAAATCTGTGACAGTATTTACATTGTCTTTGTATGGAATTTACCTGAAAGCATTTAATTGCACATCTCTTAAGTTTTGCTAGCTGACTCAGAATTCGATATTATTTTTTAGAGCTTGCATACTTTCTCACCTTGTTAAGCAGTGACATCGACTAGTTTAAGAGAAATAAACTAGTTTTTCTCCAGGGGGCGCATGAGGGCTCAAAACTTCTAAAACCTTCGCTGACACGCATTCAGATCTCAGGACGGTTTGTGTCTCTGTGCAAACACTAGCAAATAGCAACACAATCTAATAATCCCAAGAATTGAATATACATATGCGACAACTTCCTATCTAATTAATAATTTAATGCGTTAACCTCTAATTACAAACTACTGTGATTGGTCATTCACGTCATCCTGTTTAGCAGTCGCTGTTAAAAGTAACTGGTTCCACGCGACAATAATGTGGACATTTATTGTCTCCTATTTAATGACACTAAAAAAATGTAATTTCCATTGCATTGACAATACGCAGTGCAAAGTGAAAATAGAAAATCCGTATGCAACCCTATCATACTTGACCAATCGAAAACAACTACCGGCAGACTAAGCTCCGCCCACTTCTTATTAATTTCCACTCTATGCAATTCGCAATTCTCTTCTTTTATTTGTGGTTCTTCTGCGCTTTTGAGTACTGTTTCATACACTGGGTGCCCCCACAGCGCCATCACCGCACGCAATATTTACTACAGCAGGCCTTTATAAGTCTGAGATTGAATGTCACGTGGTCGATCGACGTTTACAAGTTTGGGATTTGAAATTCTTGGGTGAAGTCTGTTGTTTGTTATTGTGGTCGCGTGAGTTAAGATTTATAGATTAGCATATACCCTATAGTATATATGCTATAGAGTCATACAGATATGTTGTCATTGGCAGTTGTATGGCTCGGTGGCTTTATATGTAGTACTTAATTTAATAAAGCAATAGAATTGCAGCAGAATGCTATTTTTAAAACTTAAGAGTTGAATTTTGTAAAATGGATATTATCATTTGCCGTTCTTGATTGACATGGAACCCTGGTGATGTTGTTTCTGGACATGGTACCATGTATTTAAAGTACCATGTATTTAAAGTAGATGTATGTATACATACATACATCTTACATATACATTTATATTATATACATATTACACTTAAATACTGTACACTTTTTTTTTTTTACATAAATCTCTATACTTTAATTTTTAAAAAACTTTAAAATTTTCACTTAAAATTTGTACTTTTTTCTGTAAGACAGTCGTAAAAAGCATTTCACTGCATGTCGTAATGTGTATGATTTTGTATGTGACAAATAAAATTTGAATTTACCACAGAGAATAGTGTACTGTATATTATTATGGGAAATCATTAATCAACAATACTGTGATGTACGTCAAAGTACCATGATATCTAATACCATTACTGTAAGGGCTATTACAAATATTTAGCTATGTCTTTCTGTGATATTAATCATCTTAAACCACCATCTTAGACGCAAGCCTCTACTAATACTAATAGCTGTAGTGACATTCAGCTGCTTGAAAAGCTTAGTCTCATCGCCAGGTGGCAGTCTCCGTTTTTTCATTATTTACTCACTCTTATGTCATTCCAAACCTGTATGACTTTCCTCTGGAACACAAAAGAAGATATTTTGAGAAATGTTTACAATGTATTTTGTGTCCATACAATTAAAGTCGATAAGTGGCAGTGTTGTTTGGTTACCAACGTACTTAAATATCTGCTTTTGTGTTCCTTAGAAAATGTCGTACAGGTTTGTAATGACGTGAAGGTGAGTAAATGATGAAAAATTTAATTTTTGGGTGAACTGTCCCTTTATTATTAAATGAATCAGCACAAAACAATTCCGGTCATAGAATTTTATTACCAGCAAACCCATAACAGGAATACCATGAAATTCTTTATCAAGGCAATTCATGTGAACTGAAAAAGACAATCACATTAATTACACATGTGACTAACATGTGACTGTAAGGTGACACTGGAGATTGATCTGCATGTGTGTGAAACCTTCATAAATCTTTAAGTTTGATGCTTCACATGGACCTTCCCAAGTCATGTTGAGGCATGTTCACCGCTCTGATTTTCATCTGTTTTTTAATCATAGCAGTCAAATACAATACCTTTGTATTTAGCACTCTTTAGTATAATACCAAAATAACACGAGGTAAGGCTGTTATAGTTTTACCCCCAGAGGATGCCAGGAAACCTTATCACGACGAAGTGTCTTTAAAAAATATATATTTTTTTTCTTTTATACTTCATACTTCTTTAATACTTCTTTAATCTATCTATCTATCTATCTATCTATCTATCTATCTATCTATCTA
>JAZGTI010013363.1:0-14917 GCA_036877585.1 Botia kubotai
ACAAACACAAAATTTTTTTGCTCTCATAAATTTATCAGGACATATTATGTAAACAAATAATAATACATATGTAATGTAAAACAAAACTGAAAGCGTAGAGACAACATGACAGAATGTATAAAATTTTAAACATTCAGATGTCATGATTCCAGAAACCACAGCAATGACTGTTATTCAAAACACTCCTGACTGGCACATCTACACAAACAAGACAAAAGTAGTCTCAAAAGTAAGCTTTTTATTAAAAGAAAAGATAAGGTAATTCAGGGATGTATTAATTTGTAAAATGTATTTAGTTCATTTAGATTAGTGTGCAACAGGGGGTTATCAGCAGCAGATCTTTCTGTAGCCTCTAGGGGGAGCATGCATCTCACGTTGAAGAGCAGACTACTGCAAAATAACAATAACATAATAAGTGTTACAGGCTTCTTAAATTCATTCCAGTAAAATGCTGTACAGTATGTGAAGAGCTATTCTTGCTTTTCTAAATTCCTCTAACATAAGGGGCACTGTAGTACAAAATCTGATGCGTTAAAACCTCTTGTTTTCTCTACTGACTGCATTACTAGACCTCATGGACTGTACATATAAAACTGCCAAAAACAACACAATTTACAACCTTAATGTATATATCACACTGTAAATAAACTACTGTAAACTATATTCTGTAAATGTAATGTGTTGGCTAATTAAAAAGGTAGTATTCAGTATTCAGCTGTATTTACTTACTCATCCAAATTGCTACATAAGCAGTGCTTTAGTGCTGTCAGCCCTCGTGTTAAGCCATCCTTGTGTGAAGCCCTATTTGGGTAAAGAGAACAGTGACTCTACCTGTGCGACTTCACCGAACAAGGACACCGTCAAGACACTTAAGCATCTCTATTTACCTATATCCCCATTTCCCTCTCTTCGATGTTCTACTCACTATATGTGTTTTGAGTATATTCCGGTCCTCCACAACAGGGGTCTTTGGAATTTCCAATCTGCAGTGAACAAAGCAGACTTCATTACAGCCTTCGCCTCCCATTCCGCTTTCAACATATTAGGTCTTACTAAGACCTGGATTCGTTCAGAGGACTCAGCAACCCCTTCTGCCCTTTTTTCCAACTACTCTTTCTCTCACACTCCTTGCCAAACAGGCAGAGGTTGTGGTACAGGTTTGCTTATATCAACTGGAAATATACTCCACTATCCTCTTATCACTCTTTTGAATATCATGTTGTTACTATTACTTTTCCTTCTCAAATTCATGTTGTTGTAGTTTACCAATCCCCAGGTCCCCTACATAACATCCTGGAACTGGACATGCCTTTTTCTTTCTTCCCTGAGGATAGCAGCCCACTTTTTGCTCAAGTTTTTGGGGATTTCAACATCCAACTAGAGAAACCCCATGCAGCAGGGTACCAAAAGCTACTTGCCTTATTTGACCTCTCTCCCCTCAAGACTTTAGAAACTCATAAATATGGCAACCAACTCAACCTCATCTTTACATGCAACTGCACCACTGATAAGACTACCGTTTTCCCTCTTCACACCTCTGATCACTTTTTAATTTCATTCAATATACATCTCCCCACATGCAAAACACCTACACCTCTGTTAGTTCCATTCAGGCATAAGCTATCTCTGTCAAGTTTGTGGACGGGAGGAACCCAGAAGCAGACAGTGATTCAAACAAAACTTTTATTTAATGAAAGACAGAAACTAGTAAACACAGGCTGAAATGACAGAACAGAAATTGGCCACCAGAGGGCAACAAGAAACTAAACCGATTCAGTTAACTAAACAAGATAAGAAAATAAATATGAACATAAGGTCTAAATATTAAATAATTAATTAAATACAACGAATACGAATAAAATAAACCAAATTAAGAAAACTGGTAAATATTAAACACATAAACAAACGATCGACACGGAGACTATAGACACAGATGCGGACTAAGACAGACACTAAACCGAACAGGTCTCAAACAGTGGACCAGACTGGGGAACACCTTCAACGAGGAAACATAGACAGAAACAACGACTTGGACTTGACTAAGACGAACGGAGAAACGAATCAAAACTGCAACGAGCCAGAACAGCAAGAGTAAGGCAAAAGCTGTGGGGACAAGATGCAGCGAGACAACACGCTTAATGGACAACACAAACCGGCACAAGACAGCAGACACGAGGGCAATAAATACAAACAGGAAACAATGACGAACAGGTGTGTGACATTAACAAAAACGAGCGAACGAGGAAACAAGGAGGTGGGGTGATGGCGTAAGACTGGAGAGCACATGGCAGATGTAAATACAACAGAGCTATGTGTTTCCACACATAACGCACACCCAGAGCGCGAGTCCAGGCTCCATCTCTAATCAGAACCGAACTAAGACGAGGGAGTCGGAGTCTAAGCCCTGTGCTCTGACACATAACATAGACTGTGTCAGGATCCTGGCAAAACACGATCTCCAAGACTAAGCAGGAATCTCCAAATACCCTCTCCCATACTGTTTTGTCCTCTATTCCCCCCCTTCCACACTTCTCATCTCTGGATGCGAACACTGCCACAGACACCCTTTGCTCAACACTAACATCCTGTCTAGACAACCTCTGTCCTCTCTCCTCCAGGCAAGCTCGCACTACCCCTTCCAAATCCTGGCTGTCTGAAATCCTGCATTAACACTGGTCAAAATCAAGGGTGGCTGAAAGAAAATGACGAAAAACCAGATAGCCTGCTGACCTTTGTAAGTATCAGTCATTACTGTCCTCCTTCTCCACTGATGTCTACTCTGCTAAAACCGCATATTACACCACCAAGTTCAGCAATATATCTGATGATTGCAAGCTCAGAACCTTCAACTCCCTCCTTTGTATGCAGTCTTTCTTCAAGAGCAATCACTTTACTGAGACTGTGCTACTGTCGGTCACCGAAGCCTTGAGGACACCAAAGGCAGTTGAAGGTGGAGTTGTGTCATCAGTTTGGATGACACAACACCACCTACAACTCAACCTAGCCAAAACTGAACTTCTTGTCTTTCCAGCTCACCCTACTGCCATACAAAACTTCACAGTCCAGCTAGGCTCTACACCCTTAACACAAACAATGACAGCCAGAAACCTTGGGGTTGTCTTTGATGACCAGCCGACATTTTCTGACAACATGATCATGTAGATTAGCCTTATACAACATCTGGCCTATCTCACTGAACATGCAACTCAGCTCCTTGTCCAGGCCCTTGTCATTTCTAGGCTGGACTACTGCAATGCTCTGTTGGCCGACCTTCCAGCACAAGCACTTACACCACTACAACTGATTTAGAACACAGCAGCTTGACTGGTCTTCAAAGAGCCTAAAAGAGTCCATGTCACACCTCTCTTCATTTCCCTTCACTGGTTACCAGTTGCCGCATGCATCAACTTCAAATCTTTACTCCTCACATACAAAACCACCACTGGCTTTGCACCAACTTAACAAACCCATAAACATCTACACACCTTCAAGATCTGTATGGTCAGCAAATGAACATCGCCTTGTAATACCCTGTTCTAAAGGCACACAATCACTTGCTCGGTCTCTGTGATGTCCTGGTTCTGAGATATAGCTAATTCATGTTGGTTGCTAGGGTGCTCTAAATGGTTGCTGGGGTGGGTTTCCATGGTAATAATTAAAGACTTGCCAGTCTCAGAGTCAAGAGGTTCTATGTTCTCATACCTCTCAGATTTTTAAATGGAAGTCAAAGAGGTTGCTAGGGTGTGACTATGAACTTGAAACATTACCATTTGTTGCTGCTTACTAAGACAAGTGATATGAGCCCACCCCAAGTCTTTATGACATCACAACAATCTGCTCAATGATAACATAAACATGATCTGACAATAAAAATTTGCAACTATATTAAAGCATATTAGTGTTGTCTGTGTATAATTTAAATAATTTAGCACTCTGAAAAAACTGAAACTTTTGCAAGGAACTCACAAAGGTTCCTGTAGCTCAGTTGGTCGAGCATTGCGTTAGTAGTTGGTTGTGGGTTTGATTCCCAGGCAACACATGTACTGATAAAATGTATAAATTGAATGCACTGTAAGTTGCTTTAAATAAAAGCATCTGCCAAATGTTTTACATGCCAAATGTATTACATGCCAAATGTAAACACAAAGGCTTGTGTAAACGATTCCTGTGGTATAAAGCCATATTGTCAGGATAGACCACAGAATATACATAGTTTAGAATATATATGTTTGAAATGGGGGCAACATGGGATCTGCTCCCCATATGTTTCGTGGGTTTATCTAGACACCTGACAATTAAAATAATTTGTTTATCAGTATTTTATGGTATTCAATCACCTGCTTTGGAAACGTCATTGGAGCACAGTTTTCAACTTACAAGAACAGCATATCTTTGTATGAGCTTCTCCTTGAATAAAATTCACTGTCTGTTATTATCTTGGGCGGCAGATTGCCAGCAGTTTGATTGCACAGGAGAACCCCAAACGAATGTGTAAGAGTGCACAAACAAGGAAGGGTTGAATAGTTTCAGCAATGTTTGCAAAGTTAATGGTAAAGGACAGCCCCAGCCAAATTAATGCAGGGTGAACATGAGCAAGGAACACAGTAGATTTGGGCTGTTCTTAATAAAATAACTTTATATGAAAGTAAAACTTGAAAATGTATATGTTTATTTTATTTGTGTGTATAACAAGCAGAGGAGGCCACAACAGGGTGAACACCACTTTCTTTATTTCCCAGTTCGTGAGGAAGTGTGTGTGTTGGATGTGTTTGTATATGCATTAAGAGGCATAAAGACTGCAAGAGGCACCATAAAGACAGCCCAGCATGATTGTTACTAGCCATGTGTGAGTTATGGCGTTAACCCACATGCGGCCAGTGACAATTACACAGCCAAACAACCTTAAGCAATTATTACACACACAAATACATTCACACAAACACGCACACACACACACACACACATTTATATTGCCAAGAAACCACAGCAGAGAGCTGAAAAGGATGGAGAGCTAGATGAGGTGGAGTGGGGAAATGTGTGCTTGCTTTATCTCTGATACAATTAACTTCCTCCAACACCACCACAGCGGTGTGGTAACAACAGAGGTGTGCAGGCATACACACACACACACCACACACACAAACATTCTCTTATTTCTCTTCTGGGAATCTGCTTGCTCAGAACTCGTAACAATTTAGGGCAAGACCAACGTCAGCCCCAAAGGTTCAACCTCAAGAGCCCCATTAGCCTGTGATTAAGAAGAGATGGCTAACAGGCTACTCTGCATTGACATTCTCCTCTAAAACAGAGTGATTGGCAGGAAATAAGGGTGTGATGTCAAAAACTTCAAACCTGTCTGACCCCACATGAGCCTTAAATGAAACCTGACTTTAGTTATTTTTGGTTTTTAAATGAAATTATATATCCATTACTCAAGCATAGTCCCTTGGGGCATTACTGAGTAAATATCTTTATGTATCTATGTTGTGTGACGTTTGTTTGTTTCTATACTGGCTGAATAATAGAATTATTTGTGAATCATATTTTTATATACTTTACACAAAAGAACAGGCAAATTTAGAATGTTGGTGTTGTAATGTATTAAAATTGGTTATTTAGGGATGCTGTTTCAGCATACCCCATAAAACATTCTGCTGTTTTGTAAAATTAATAGATAGCAATAAACCAGATATCACATATACACAACAGCCTCACCTGCAGAGACCCTATGCTGCCATAAAGCCATCAAGGTGCGAAATATTACTTTTTCACTCTTTGCATGCTTTAGCTATGAATATTTCACAGGATAAGCTTTGGAATCTTGGTGTAACGCACAAGTGCTTGGTCCCGGAACATTCCGGGTGTGGGACTATCAGCTGTCCACTTATTAAATATGCAACAGGAGGTGTAACAGTTCACAAAGAACACAATATTGAGTTTCATTTTTTCTTGTCTATTCACTTTGTTCTGTTGTCTTCTGTTTGACCAGCCAATGACACTCACATAACTTGTACAGTTGGTTCTAGTTAAATATTCTGTGCCTCAGTCAACAATACTGATGTGTTTTCAGTACATTTAGTACTGCCTGCAGACTATCAGAATGTACAGCTAACCAAGCTATTGCACCTGCTTGATACCAGACATTTTAAGGTGTATCACTGTTTCCAATTCATTATAATCCAGCAGTGTAGGATTATCACATTACTTAACTTTCCCTTGGGCTGGGAGAAAAACTTGTACAACAAATATTTGGGGTAAATGTCCAGATATAAAAGATGATTAGGTAAGTGACATGTATATGAAAAACTTATCTCTGGATTATCTATAAATGCCAGTGGCATGTGTATTTTTTGGGGCACAAGATGTTCTGGGATTTGCGGTTCTTTATGAATAGTGCTGCTAAAATTGAGGCTCTATATGTGTCACCAAACATCACATTTAGAGATGAGACAGAAACCAAACGTGCATGAAACAATCACAACAAATGGCCTCAAAGCAAGTCAGATAGTATTTACACAGGAAAATGTAGAGCTATTGTGGAATGTTAATGGAAAATTATAGCTATGTTGACAGGAATCAGCTAGAGGGATGTCCTCAAAATCAACAGACTGTTTAAAACCTTTTAAAAACCATACAGGTGCCACATTCTTGCTGTTCAAAACAAGCTGGTAATCAATTACATGCAGGTTTACACAAGCTATAACATAGCTTACAGACAGGGTACTATTCTGTGGCAAATGTCAGTGTACCTGTATGGTTTAGTTTATGGCATTGTTTTGGGGCATGTGTAATATAAGCTCAGTAAATTGGTACTGTCAGGCCATTGGTAGGAAAAAAGGCATTGTGAGCAAATGAAGGACTAGATCATAGTATGTGTTTGATGTTAGAGTACCTGCATGGTTCTGTACAACAGCATTGTTTTTAAATGGTGCATACAGCTCAGTAAAGCAGACCTTTTCAAACACTGCCTAATTATCTGTGCTTGCTAGTACATCATTTGAAATGACAGGCTTTATATACAGCTTTACATATAATGAAAAATAAAATGCAGCAAACAGAAAAATTATCAAACATACAACACAGAAAACAGAATACATGGTATTAGTGCGAATTTCTATGGTTCGTTATAAGATGTATATTAGTAAAAATAATTAGGGATACTAAGATTGTAGTTGGTTCATAAATAATGAACTGGTGAATACTGGTGATAACTACAACACATTTGGACCATTTGAATAAATGCACGTACATTAGAAATCCCTGTCATTGCGGGTGAGGGCTCATACCTTTCTTAGACATCCATGAGAAGGTAATGTATTCAGACTGCATACTAAAACAGTATGTACTTTTGAAAATATGTAACATTTAGTCACTTAACCTTATAGGTGTCAAAATGAGCAAGATATGCTGTTTCAAGCTTACATGGAGATGGTGCATAGAAAAAATTTTATAGGACAGAGGTATAACGGATTTGCCATAATACCATAAAATATCTGAACATTGTATAATGAAAGATAACGGGAGACAGAGGAATACAGAAATAGTAGAGTCTTTAGGACTATAGTTAGATATTAACAAATATTAATAGCAATATTAACAATTTACAAAACCCTAAGCCAAGTTAAATGTCATCAGTCTCCCAGTAAGCAAGCCAACAGGGTGACAGGAGCCAAAACTCAGATGAAGAGAAAACCTTGGGAGCAACCAAGCTCAACTGGGAGGGCCAGTTCTCCTCTGGCACAATAAAGCTGCAATTCATAAATTAGAATTTTATATTGATTTTAAAACTGTTTGGTCTGATTTTGTGACAAATGTGAGGCAACTGAGGAATTGAAATGGAGCCAGTACATATGTCCTTAAGGGATGTGTCCCTGGTTCCAGTTTACCTAGTTAATGCAGCCTAACAATCCCTTAAGTAATAGATCCATATGACTATGTGTAGTCTAGATTAAATAGATGGGTTTTAATCTAAAGTTAAACTGACATTGTGTATCTGTTCCAGAATTTGGGCAGCAAGTACCACCCATGCATGATTTTGAGATCTGGGTTTTAACAACTGGCCAGAACTTTCAGATCACAGTGAACGTGAAGGACTGTAATAAGAAAAAGCTTGCTCAGGTACTGGAGAATTTTGAAGCAGAATTTTTTATACAAAAGTTTATACAATATTTGATAGCAGTGTTGACAGAACTGGGCTAATATGGTCATACTTGTTTGTTTTCGTTAGAACTCTGGCTTCTGCATTTTGAACCAGTTGGAGTTTCTGTACTAAACCTGCAGGGCAGCCACCCATTAAGGCAATATAATAATCAAGTCATGATGTCATAAATGTATTAACTTTTCGGTGTTTGACACAGAACGCATGTGTCATAGGTTTAATATGTTTTTGAGATTAAAAAATAAAGTTTAACAAATATTTGAAATGTGGTTTTTAAAGGACAAATTGCTGTCAAAAATAGCACCCAGATTCTTAGCCGATGAAGCAGGCTTTATAGCATATGCATTAAAAATAAGACAGTACTCCAGGTTGTTCCATGTGGAAGATTTTGGTCCAATAATTAAAATTCTGTTTTGTCTAAATTTAGTAGTAGAAAGTAGTCATCCACGTTTTGAAATCGACATACATTGTGTTAGCTTGGTAAATGTATGCGTTTTGTTGGGCCTTGAAAAAATATACAGCGGAGTATCATCAGCGTAGCAATGACAACTAACTTCATGTCTCCTAATAATTGCTCCCAGAGGTAGCATATATAGGGTGATAAACAGAGGCCCAAGCACTGAGGCCTTTGGCACTCCACACTGAACTTGTGATCGATAGGACAACTTTCACTTACAGCAACAAACTGGGATCAGTCAGATAAATATGATTTAAACCATGCCAGTGCAGTTCCATTTATGCCAACATAATTTTCAAGCCTATTTAAGAGAATGTTGTGGGAATAGTGTCAAAGCCTGCACTAAGGTCAAGTATCACTACAAGAGAGATGCAACCACGATCAGCCGACAAGAGCAAATCATTGTGTCATTCTAATAAGAGCAGTCTCTGTACATTATAAAATGGTCTAAATACTGACTGGAAAGTATCGCAGACACAATTTCTTTCCAGGAAAGAATATATTTGTAAGGACACCACCTTTTCAAGTATTTTTGAAATATAAGGTAAATTTAAGATGGGTCTGCAATTTACTAGTTCAGGTGTGGTTCAAGTTGAGGTCTGATAACAGCCACCTTGTAACTTTTTGGTACATATCCCAACACCAATGATGTATTAACAATTCTATGTAGAGGATCAGTAATTTCAGGAAACATCTCTTTCAGCAACCCAGTAGGTATAGGATCAAGCATACGTGTTGTTGATTTAGATTATTTGAATTATTTTTATTAGCCTTTATTCTGGACTTTACCTGCTTGAATCCTTACTTCTATCCATTAGTTTAATCCTTTTAGTTTTACATCTGATGAGTTAAATGTTTAATGCATTTTTTTGAGTTTTCTTTCTATTTCGAGAATTTCTTAATGTAAAATTCATACAGTTTATATACTTCTTTTTCCCCAAAAAACATTTGCTTTTTGCCTTTTCTTTGTAAAGTGACTCCTTGTAGATATACAATCTGTATTACACTTGATTAGACACACCAAAAGTCATCTTGTGAACTGATTTAAAAAACAAAATTTTTTAATTGAGTATTAGGGATCTTTTACTATATTAGCTTTCTGCTCCAGGCATCCACCTTCACAGTACTTCCAATAATAATACGTGGGTTAAAATATGTTGTTTTCTGAGCACTTAGAGGTCATGTAATTAAAACAGGATTTAGTCAGGAATGCTGGAACTCTGGATCACTTGGGAAAATTACACTGCTACAATAAACACTGTCTAGAAGTGTTGCTTGCTTGACCATACCTACAGGTATTTGTTTGCTAAGTAACCATGTTGAGATTCTGTTGAAAATGAAAAGCCTGGACAGGACACATGACTCATACATTTCAATACTGGACACTGAATCTTTTATCACTACAAATTAATAATAATGACAACAATGAAAAACTTATAAACTGGGAGATAATGCACAGTATTTCATATTATCCCATTATATGAACATTAAGGGGTCCATTTGAAACCCAAGGTTTTACCTTTTTAGGTTCGTATGGACAATGTAACATTTACTTGTACTGCATTCAAGTCTATTGTTGGGCCAGCACCATTTCATCCATGAAACTGAACACAAAGTAAATAAGTGTAATGACGTCTGTTCAAAATGTAAGCTACATTTTTTAAACACACACAAACATCCTGTAAAGGCATCCTGGCTACATACAGTACAGTAGGCTACATACTGGCTACATACAGTACATTGTAGACTCATCAAACTCATTCATAATAAGAGTGTCATCTTCATCATCTTTTTCACTTCTTGTATTCTTGTGGACATCATACAAACATCCTGTTTCTCTGGATTTGCACAGGACAAGGAAATCAACTTTCCTTCCTCCACAATCTATTCACAAGCTCGCAACACAAAACAGTGCACTATCACACACTATGCTAGCACACAAAAAAAAGCCTGCTTGCTTATTTCAAAAGTCCAAGCACACATGAATAAGGCATTAACCATAAAAAAACGACAAATGTTCACAAATTACAGGTTTAAGGTCTATAGATGTCAGGAGATTTTTCTAATTCTTCTGGAAATCTTGGCAAGTCTTGTTCTGACAAACAATTGACTTGTTCATCCATAACAAAGCTAATCCAAAGAAATCAATATAATAGTCTCACAAACTCAATTCATATTCAAATTCCTAGCTGTCACAATCAGTTTTGCAAATGCCTTTTTGTTATCAAGCCCATTTATGCTCAAACAGAGCCAGTATCCATTTGTACGACATACATCCTAAGCTTCCATTCTCAAAGAAAAAGCTTTTCTTTGTCTACTAGCAGTTAACCCACATATGTTTTATCACATATAGTTTGTTTTAATGACAAATAAATTGCGCTTGGCAATGATTACCTCACCAACACCTTTCACACTGGCAACAGAGAGATGCCAGGGTCAAATAATACAGAAACACACAGGGCATAGACATGAACAACATAAAAAATTATTTTTGTCTGTTCACTGTTTAATGTCTAGTTAAATCTGTGAACCTGATTAAAAATGGTTAAACAGATTTATTCATTTGATTACATTTACCTTATGCATTTGGCACATCAGAGGGCTAAAGTCTGTGTTTATGAGTAGTGGTGTGGGGGTGGCCTATTGTCTACTCAATAGTTTTCTTATCTTTTCCGTTTGATTGTTTTCATAAACACATCTGTGTGGACAAGCAGAATGTGACGTGGGAGAATCACACTCGTGGAATTGACAACCTCAGAGTGACCACTTCCTGTACAGCTGGACGGTACTGTACACTTACAGACACACACACAGAGACACATACAGGTATCCTTTAAATGCCCCTCATAATGTCCATGTGTTTTCAATTTTACTGCGGAAGGAAGAGACTGCCTCTTGGCTACATCGTTGAAAATGATGAAAAACATCCTGAAATTCTGTAACCATTTCCAGATCTTTAGGCCCTTCCTTTAGGCCTACTCATTATCTTACACCATTTGTTACAAAATCTTATCATTAATACATTTTATCACTCCTAGCAGACCAGCCCAAGCCAGCTGTGGCAACACATTCCCAAAGCAGAAAAAGGGACATATCCTGTCCAAGTTTCTGCACTTGTTATAACACCGCGTTTGTATTATTTTTGGAGCATTGCATCAGTCTGTTTGAGGTAATCCCCAGATCACAGCTGCTGTTTAGTGCTGAAAGTCACAAACATAGGCTGCTAATTAACTATAGTTAATTAAACACAAATTATTTAAGTATTGTGTCAAATATTCATACAAATTTAATGTCATTGTGTTTTTTCATTGGGCTACTATACATAAAATCTGATCAATATCTACCTATCTTGTTTTTGGTTTGCTTATCAATGTTCAAGCACAGCTCTTTGAAATTGAAATGTGGACTTATGGTGGAACCAGTAACAGGCATGATTAAAAAAACATTAAAACGCTACAGTGCATAATATCTCACTACAATATTCAATTGTATTCTTATTTTCTAATGGAAGACCTTTTGCCCACTGCTCAATATATCATTCCCAATTTAATATCTCTTGCAGTATGGCTTTTGAATTCTATTCAGTTATTGTTGTATTCATGCAGCCCATCTTGATCCCATCTGAAATGTATTCTCAATACATATCTTTAGCTAAAAAAACTGTCTATCTTATCATAATCATTTAATCATAAAAAATACATTCACAGCATGTCATATGTCTCTGTGGTATATATGGGAGGGGAACACTATCGCATCATGCTGGCAATAATTCTCTTATGCGCTGGTTGACTAAGTAAATTCAAACTGTGAATCTCATATTTAACAGATCAATGTGCTGGTCTTTTTTCTGTTCATAAAGACCATAATATACGTTATACGTTTTTGAGCATTCCACTGTCCCTGCTCTGTTGAAAGTGGGGTTTAGATTGAGTATGTAAACTTTCTCTGTGCGTGTATCCTCTAATGTCAAACACAACAAACATGGCAGCTGTGAGAGAAGCACAGTTTTAAAAACATCTAGCAGTGGTGTTGAACTATTCAACAGCAAATAAAAAGCATCATAGGTGGTGTCACAGTTATAGACTTATGTTTTGTTGTGCTTTTGGTTTTCCTGGTCTTTGTTTTGGTTTACATCCTGTTTTTCCTTATTTGGTCAGTTTCCTGTTCTTGTTTAGTTCTTATTAGTTAATTGACATCACCTGTTTGTCCCTCTTTATCTGCCCTATTGAAGTTCTCCTTTCCATTTAGTTTTCAGAAGGTTTGCTTTGGTGAGCCACATAACATAAACCACATCTATAGTAAAATAAGCTTGTTGAAGAGGTTTTGCCTGAAAAAAAGTAAACTGTCTTTTGTGAAAGCACAATGATCGTATGATCATTCATCATATCGTTCAATGTCATTACTTATATGAACAAGCAGCTCTGTCTTACATGCAAAGGGTGTTGCATAGTTGATACAGTAATAATATCATTAATAAGACAGAACATTTTTTTGTAACTACAGCTGTGCAATACCTCTTTCTTCAAAGCATGTTGCGCTTATGTTATTTTGCTTTTATGTTACAATTTGGGCTAATGGATGTTTTGTAGATATCTGATTTTGCAGTTTTGGCCTGTATCAGACTGATACCGATACTAAATATTGTATCATATCTATAATCCTGACACCTATTGGTAATGTATTTCTAAATCTAATAATAATGCTTTACAACAAAACTACTTGTCTTATATTTTTACGTTTTCATTGTTTTCAACTGTTTGTATTATGTCATACTACATAGCCTTAAAATTGACATTAATGGTCTTAGTCCCAGCAAAGTTTTGTCTGTAGTTGGTGTTGCTTGTTTTCCACCCCCTGCATTCCACCTACCTGCCATATATACTCTTTACTGTTTGCTGCAGTTGTTATAGACAGGCTGTGTGTTAAAAAGAGGCATTTGGTGGCATGATGGCTACAGATATTGTGTGATACTGCTTGAGTTCCTGCTGTTTGTCTTTTGTGGTTTTGTGGGAACAACAGGTTGTTAGGTTATATGAAAGAAATATTAATATTGTCTCATTTTTAAAGCAGAATCATTTGAATTTGAAACCAAAACAGTTATAATTCTGAAATCACTGGTTTAGAACAGTTAGATCAATATAATAGTGTAAAGTAAATCTGTAAATCCTACAAAGTTGTTTGTAACATGAGAACATGTACAAAGGTTTGTGAACTCACATTTCAACTACAATGTCTGTGTGTGACAGAGTTAGAAGAATAGCTAAACTGTGAGTAGAGGGTTTAGATCAGGTTTAAATATTTGCATTTTTTGCACAATTTACTGCATATTTTTGTTTTTTTGTTCTTGTAAATTCTTTATTTTTTCTTTGCTTTTAACTTTAGTTTTTAATTTTAGCTTTAATTCAGTGCCCTAGACATTTCTTTTTTGCTTTGTTCTCTTAATCTTCTCTTTAATTTGTAAATATTTAAATAGTAATTGGTAGCTTTTATTATATATTCTTATTAGTTTTAAATATATTTAGTTTTAAGTACTTTTATTTAGGTCTAAATATATTTCTACTGTAGTATTTTTGTTGGCACAGTTTACAGAGTTGACCAAACACATTTAACTACAGTTTGTATGCTTATATAATTAAGTATATGACACATAGCAATCTTGAAGTTCTGCAGGAAAGCAATATAAATTAAGGGTAAGTCGTTTTAACGATTAAATATTATAATCTCTCCAACATCTGGAATGAACTGCAGGTGTTTCTTGTCACATTAAAAAAACTAATCTAACACTGTTATCCTCTCTCCCTCTTTCTCAGCTGGTCAGGGAATTAATCATTTTCAGATGCTGCTTACTGACTGTATGTATTTTTGTTCATCTTGAATAGCGGGAAATCCTTTGCATCTTATCAGATATGTGAACAATAAACACTGACTGTGGAGGGAGATTCATATGTTCACAGAGCTGTCTTCACTTTAAACCATAAGTACCACGTTCCAAAATATACATAAAGTATGCCAGACGCTTAAAGACACACTGGACCAATTTTAAAAATGTACAGATCACTTCCATATCTCAATTATTCATCTAAGATAGCAGTGAGATTAAATGGAAATCAAATGGAAATTTTGGCTTAAGTCTCCTGTGTCTCAGATATTTCTCTTCAGAAAAAGAAGTCTGTAATCAAAAGTATATTATAGATATAACAGAATGTTTCAGAATATTACAGAAGATTTCAATATGAACACAAACATTTCTCATCAAATTTCCCAAATATAGATAATTGTAGCTATACCATATACCTAAATTT
>JAZGTI010013364.1:0-14917 GCA_036877585.1 Botia kubotai
TTACAGTAATGAGAACAGAAGGGTGATTAGGAAATGCATTAGGGAAATGACTGTCTGACACAGCCTTTTACCCGTAGCCTTTAAATAGTCTTTTAAGCCTTAAAAACACACATGAATCAAGCTGTTCTTGTGGAACAAAAGTAGTTACAGGAAAGATACGGAGTACTTACAATAATGACCTGAAAAATTCTTTAAAACCTGACCTATGACATTATAAACCCATAACGCTACACCCAGAGGGCAAAATAGTATGTAGCAAGTTTAGATTACAAAAAAATGTATATTTTATTATGAGTTAAGCTTCTAGGATAGTCGTGTATATTATTTTCCACTTCTCTGTTAAACAATACATGAAATACACTACCTAGATTGTACATTGGGCCATAGGACCATTCTAAACATTATCAGCTTGATCATGAATATTAATTAGGTGGCATAACATTCACCCAATAGTCTTTGCTGAATGGCAGGTGCTGTTGAACCGGTTGACAGAGGCCTCTGCTGCCATAATTTTAGGTGGCCTTTAAGAACCCCAATCAATGGTATGTGTTTTGGGTCTGACAACTTTTTTGTCCTGATCTAAAATACTTTTGCAATTGACTTTCATGCCACTAGAAATCACATACAAAAATGACAAACCCCATATAAATAAAAATGCACAAGGCCTTACAGAAGGCAAACTTTCAGTGTCGTCCTTCTGCTCAGTAGTTGGAGGTGAAAATAGGTCCACTCCTCCAATAACGGAGATGGGACGTCTCTTTCTGCTCTGTGTTTGAGTGCCGACAACACCATTTTCCTGTGCGTCTTTCTCTACGTAGCTGCCATTGCTATTGTAGTCCTTCTGGGAAGTGTAGTCCATAATCTTGCACTCTTTAACCTCCTCTGGGATACAGAACTTTGGTCTGTCCAGCTGGCCATGGTCAGACACTGGCCGAGGTCTGGAGCGACCGGCCCTCTTCCTGGACACTACAGAAGTGGGCGAGATACCAGCACAGGCTGGTGAGTTTGGTGTTGTTGGAGATTCTGTGGAACAGGTTCTTTTGACAGGTGAAGCAGTGGTGTTCCCATCGTTTGTGTTCTGAAGACCTCTGAGGACTAGATCTTCTGATGAAGCCTAGAGGAGAAGCCAAAGATCTGAAATGAGGATTTGCACTTGTATAATCCAGGGATTAAAACAAATTATATACTGCACTACCAAACTAACTGGGAACGTTCTCAGAATGTTGGCTAACATTCTATTAAAGTTCTCTCAGTTATTAAAAATGTTCTTGCTGTATAGTTCTTGCTATAAAGTAGAACTTTTTTATGTTTATATCATAGCAGATGTTTATTTATGTTTTACATTATTGATAAAATTATTTAAAAACATTTCAAATTAAATGTTTGAATAACGTTCTCGTATGCGAATGCGTACAACAAAGACAATTGAAATGACAATTTAAAGTATGAAAGTTTACTGATATGAAAGCTAAACATTTAGTTATAAAGACAAAGGTCTACATTTGTACCTCTGTTTACATTACACCAACACAACACACTGCAAAGCTAAGCAAAAGCAGTGTTTTTGTTTGTCCATTCATGAGTCAATGCAAGATTTAAAAAGACAGATATTTACTGATCTGTTTACTGACCAGACAACAATATCAAATAGAGCTTTGAGTTTTAAAAACATAACAACATTGTGTACAGACAGAAAACAAATGTATCGATTGCAGGTCTGTCTGTACATGACTAACTGCTTGTTCTAGTCTGTAATTATGTGATATTTGCTGCTCTGCCTATAGTCCACTTTGTAAAACACAGAAAAAAACAGACGTCTTACCTCTAGGTCCTCTGTTTCTCTCTGTGCAGAATTCCACAGACACTGAAAAGGAACACATTCAACCAGCACCATGATGAAAAACGTACAAAACTCATATGCATACACTCCCACACACACTCACAAAACAAAGTTCTACTTGGCCCACTGCAGCTTGTCTACTTCATTCTGTCATAATTCTTTACTGGATTTGATGACCCGTGTACATCTGCCTCTATGCAGGCTTGGTCTGATTGTTGGACTTTGTCCCCTGGGGAGGAGACATTGTCCTTGCTCATACGTGTCCAACCTCAGTCTGGAACTGCACTGAAGCGAACCAGCTAATGATATAAAACAGCTAATCATTAACTCTACCTGCTGTCATTGTGGAGTGTCACACAGCTGAGCTGCCCATGTGACACTGCAGAGAAAGACTTGTCAATTCAGAAGAAGTACTGTGGCCAGTCATCCAATGAGATGTCTAAATAATAACGGAGTCTAATTGGATGAATTAATCAACCAATCAGTAGAGAATAAAGTGAATTGCTCTCATATAATAAAATTAGTGTGAACACAAGTGTTCCTTTAGCAGAATTTGTCCTGGATGTGATGCAATGCCATCTGAGATCAAGGTAATTGTTGCATCAGAAACCAGGATCACTTGTGTGACAACACTATGAGGCGAGACATTTCAGCAAAAATGTCGTTCAAAGGTCAAGATTTGATTTTTGGGTAATCGGTCATGTGCTGTTCTACAACCTGACGTCTGTCTTGTACTTTTAGACATATCAAATTCAGCCAGACAGAAAAGTACCTGTCCAGACTTGCTTCTTATTGTCCATTAGAACAAAAAGTGAAACAACATTGTCTTGAGATGAAACAAACAAGTCTGCTGGAAATCCAGCCATGCAAAGTCAGCACAAATTTGCTTCATACTAATGCTTCCTTAATTATTATCGTTCGTAATAAATACCACAGTCCAAATCTTTATGCAGTACAAAGCCATAAAATGCATGTTTAACATCCCTGCTGACAAAACAATACAAATTATTGGTTATTACAAATACCATTATTAAACATCAGCCGTTTACTATTAAAGGTAGAGTTGGCAATTAGTTATACAGATAAAGAGAAGCTAGCAA
The DNA here is from genome assembly GCA_036877585.1 of Botia kubotai. NCBI lineage: Eukaryota > Metazoa > Chordata > Actinopteri > Cypriniformes > Botiidae > Botia > Botia kubotai. The sequence goes on from JAZGTI010013364.1 coordinate 2,941, forward strand.
TAGCCACGCCTCCTGCAACACAAGAACGATGCAAATACATAGTCTGACAGGCAAGTAGGACAGCCTATCATTGCATTTGGACCGAATACAATGATTGGATGAACATTTTATGGTCCTGCGCACTCCACAAAAGATACACATATATAAAAAATATATTTTGACTTAGTGAATGCTAAGAATGTGAAGAGACTTTCAACCAGCATAAACATTTTTTCTGGAACAAATGACTGTGATTGTTTCTGTTTTTTCAGCAGGGATATATTCTTGTTGGCAAACAGACCATTATTGGTTGACACAATGGAGATTTTACGAATATCTTACCTCCACATTATGGCCACTGGCTGTCTGCTTTTGGCTGGGCCTTGAACACTGTGTGTACATTTGAGAGATGTGGTCATTGGTTTCATTCTGCTGGTACTCCATAGGTTCACAGTTCCTTTCCAGCAAAGAGGCTTGAATATCTGAGCCTGCTGAGGACACATCCACACAGTTACTCATGAGGGCTGTTGTCTTGCTAGGGGGCTCAAAACAGTCATCTAGGGTGGTACCAAAGAAGGCGGGGCAGGAGGGAGCGGGGTGTAAAGTTGGGATGTGTTGGTAAGTGTTCGCTTGTGTGTCGTGTTGGGCTGCCGGTGAAGGCCTTCGTTGACGCTCAGTTTTGGGAAAACAAGGTGTTCTGCGGGAATAGTCATCATGGAGCTGACTTAGAGGTGACAGTGGCACTTTAGGGGCGGAGCCTGGGCTGTTTTTACATTTGACAGACAGGTCCGTTAAACTGCCAACAAGGTTTCGCAGGTGTCCTCGCGTTCTCATGGGACTTTGGCGTTTTCCCGAACTATGGTTCTGTAAGTCAACAAATGAGGAGCTGGTGGACCTCTGAAGAACTGTAGTACTGGTGCATTCTGGGTTCTGTGACTCAGCTGAGGTCGCTTTGCGTCTAAAATGACTCTTGAAGACATGGAGATTATCGGCACTTTTGCTTAGTCTACTTTGAACCTTGCCATTTTCTTGGGTTTCAAGGTTCTTGCAAGGTACAGTGGACTTCATGGTTCTGCTAGGGGAGCACTGGGGCGTGGGCACACTAGCAGACAGGCTCTCCGGTTGTCTCTGGACTATGTCAAGCAATGGGATGCGTCCTGCTCCATAAGCTCTGCGGATACTCCGAGAGAAGTGGGAATTTCTCTGAAACCCACCTTCTTCCATCTCACAATCTTCATCCTCATCCAAAACGGAAGGAATTTTCCTAGTCTGGGATGTCCCTTTTGTCACTTTTTCACTTTCCTTACATGTGTTGTGATTGATTGTAACGTCTCGTTTGGTTACCAAGAAACCATTTGTGGTGTCCGAGTTAATCGCTGAGGAAAGATTTCTCTCCTGATTAGCCGCCATCGCATTGCTCCTGTTCTGGATTCCTTGGAGCACCGAAGAACGCAGTTTTTTGAAAGAACCCATGACACGAAGGCTAGACAGTCCGGACCACGCCTGGGGTGTGACAGATGGACCTCTGAGAGCGGAACTGTCTTCACATTTCGCCTGGTTGGAAAACAGACGTACAACTTTAGGCTTGTTCTGGCCATTAGCAATCACAGGAACAGACTGGGCCTGAGAATTCAGTCTGTTAAGCCGGTTCTCCTCATAGCATGGCTCAGATAGGACAGGCTGAACCTGGTCCCTACAGCCAGACTTGAGACTTGGATTCATATCCCGTTCCTCTTTGAAAGATTCATTCTTCGGGTCACTGCTGTGAGAGGTGTCTTGTGAGCCAGACAAAGGAGCCTGCAGAACAGGAAGTGGACATATAAGGTGTGCAGCGTACACTGTCATACAAACAGGTTTATTTCCATTGCCCTGCATTTAAGCCTTTAAATAAATAACATTGGCGTGTGACATGAAGTCAAACAATTAAATGACCTACTGTTTTGTCTGCAGGAAGTTTTACTGCGCACACCAATGAAACAATACAACACCCGTGTAATCTGTTTTACATGCACTGTGTCTCGATAAGTTATATTATATTAGAACTTTAAACTATGTCCCCACACTACCTCAGCTGATTACTCTGACCTTGCTAAATGCCAAACATTAGCACAGGTGAAGTCATTCATAGCTTCTCCACCCACAGGTGTAAATGTAGCTTCCATGTAAATATACTGAAGGTTCCTGTTAAGACTCAATAATGAGTTTGCTTTATCTGGATAGTTAGAGGGTGTCACTGAATAGAACAAGCATCTGGACTCTAGTAGTAGATCTACTAGTAGATCGCACTGTATCAAGGGTGAAGGGTGTTTTCTGTAAAAGATGTAAGCTATATTACTTTATGCTTGAGGGGCCCCTCACCAAGTCATAGCCTGGTGCGACGTTAGCTTTGATGAAAGGCTTTTGTGAGCATGACTTAGCAATGAAAGTCGTTAATCCATTTTGATTAATGGAACAAATTGCCCAGTTTTTGGGTTCTGGGGCTTTGGAGCTGATGTTGAGTTGTTTTAACCATTTTGTTGCTGGGCTTTCTGCCCGAACAGAATGCAAAGAGTACTTTGAGTATGCAAGAGTACGCAAAGAGATACCGTGTACTTTTACTAGATGGGTTAGAGGATTTGTCCTATTTTTAAGAATGTATGAAATCATTTCTCCTCAAACTCACACATGAACCCCAGAAGACTAACCACAAAGTGCAGTTCAATACTTGAATACCTACAAACATGTTCCATTATGTTTGAACAACAACTTCAAATTTTCAAAATTGAAAGTTCAATTTTTTTTAAACAACAAATCAACAAAAATAATGGCAAGAGTAACAATGAGTTTCTTTTGTGTCCTTGCTGTTAGAAAAAACAGGAAGTCTCTGCACAAATTCACGCCATTGAATGAGAACGCTGGGTTGGTCGGAATGCCCAATGTTCTGAAATCATCACTGAACCAGTGTTTACACTTAAAGAAGACAGCCTACAAAAATAACATTTTCAGTTGTCCCTGTATATATAGCTAGATCAAAACAAAGTAATAGAAATAAACATCTCATAGTTTCTGTGACTTTATTTTGTAAAATGTTTTCCAGAAATTAAGATAAACAACACTTGGTTATCTACAGCAAGACATTCATAAACTGTTCAATGTGACATCAGCATCAAACTTACTGGTTTCCACCAAATATAAATTAACAACACATACCTTTTGTCTCGCACTGCGGATATACGTTGATTTCAGCTCAATCTACAACTTAAACACTGATCTCTGTCAACTCCAGCTATACATGAGCACTTAACTCCATCGAAGCATGAGGAAGAAGCTTGCCACCTGACCTTTTTGTTTACCTACAGCTTTACAAGAATGCAATTATCTCTCTGTCCAAGCCTCCCCTCTGTCTACTCCCATACGCTGGACTTCACAATATCTCTGAGCTTAAAGTCGAACTTCTCTCCTATTCCTCGTCCGCATCATTGCTGCCGAGTCCACCAATGCGAAGACACAATTAATTAAGAGCTTAAAGAAAAAAACTCTCAGCACGACTGCCAACTAAAGCCAGGCTGAAAACGAAACTCCCTCAACAAAAAGACAGACAAACACAAATACATACACGCCTACTGGAGATCCACAAACGTGCCTAAGCACACCTACAAATAATATGAACAGATGTACGCATACTAACATCTGACTCTGTATTCTCAAAGTCACGCACACCTGTATGATGCAAACAGACACTTTCTCACTCCAGTGTGAGGTGAGATTTCACAATACTGGATAAATGTGACTTCCTTTTGCCAGTGCCTTAAAATTATTGTGGTAAAAAATGATCCATACGATGTAATTGCTAACACAAATGATGAGTTTGCCTTTTACAATCTGAATAATTAGGCACAAGCCCAAAATGACACTTCCTGAATAAGGAATTTTCTAAGAATAACCTCACCACACCAGTTCGTAATCCACCAAGCGAGATGAGCAAGACTGCTGTCAAATCATCAAGAAATGATGCAGCCCACGCTATTTGTATAAACAAGCCAAATGAGCTACTATTGTGAAAAGGAATTCCAGGTATTTTTTCAGGTTTTCCTGAAAAAATTCCAGGTTTTGTTTTGGCTGACAAATGCTACGCCACCCTATAGCTACCCAGACGCTCTGATCTGATTTATTTCATAGTAAATGAAACCCTGGAGTGACAGAAAATTAGAAAACAATCTGACTAATTAGAAAACATGTCATTTGTGTTAGACTCGCCCTTTAACGACCTTTCCACAGGCTTAAAGAAAGTCTGACTGAACATTCTTCATCACTCTGGTCATGAGAGAGAGAGAGAGTTCTTCTAAAGTCTGTCTGACAAGTTTAGTGTGCTGCACAACCACAAATGTACGCTGAATAGGAGAGTGATTTATGCTTTGTTTGGTTAATGATACCACCTATCATATTATGACCCAGTTCTCCTTTTTGTCAGCAAGGCAAGAAAGCATAGTTAGGAGCAAGACACGCCCTACACGCTTCAGGCCTGGGAAGTGTCAAGCAATGCAACATGTGAAACCCCATTCATCTCACCTGTCTCCTGACCTGCATTTGTCTACTCCACATCCACTGCTGCAAGACATCATTCTTTACACGTCATACTTTACAAATACTTTCAGAATACTGTGAAAAAAATAAGATTTGCTAAGCTTTATGGGCGTGAATCTCAAAACAATGTCACATTGCTTATGCAATTAAAGCTGCAAACTGTAACCTCTCTACTGCCATCTCTGTTTGAAACAGAAATTGCAGGTTACTTTACATACTCTCCATTACTTAGATTTATGCATTTGGCAGACGCTTTTAACCAAAGCGATTTACAGTTCATTCAAGTTATACATTTTGTCAGTACACATGCTCCCCTGGGAATCGAACCCACAACCTTTGCACTGCTAAACGCAATGCTCTACCAACTGAGCTACAGGAACACTTGTGTATGTTGAAGTCAAATGAAGCCAAACTTCCCAAATTTCCCAGAAAATCAGACACGACAGCTAACATTGCAAATCATTATTATAAACTTACCGTTGCGAAAAGGGGTAAGATAAGGAGACCGTTTTAAACACTGATCTGTCATGTACTTGCTCAATAACTGATTTGTTTATTTTATAACCATAAAGAGTTACAGATTGAGACTTTAAGCAAAAGTTCCCATGTTTTTTTTTTTACTAAAGGGTGAAACATGACCCAGGTGTATTTCATAAGACTCAGGAAATGTCAGAACTTTCCTTATCACTTTGGGGCCACAAAGGTCTTGAACTTCCACCGCTAATGGCATAAACAATCTAAGCATTCCAGGTAAACTGTGGCAAACACAGTAGGTATTTTAAAATAGCATACCAAAAATATTTTCATTGACAGATCCAAATAACACTTACTGTAAACACATGTGTTATATCAGGAAGTATAATTGTTGGGCAGGGCACGATGAGTAAGATTTAGCCTTAATTGATGGTGGAGCACCAACCTTGGTTTAGGAGGCACACAATAAGACATAAAAGTTCCTTGTGCATGTCTTGTGATAACTAAACCCTCTCATTATGAGCGTGGAGGAGTGCATTCCATTGACTGTGTGTTGATGTCTACCGAGCAGACAGATTGTTTCGAGTAGGGAAAGTGCTGGACTAAGTATTTGAACTATTATGTATTACAAAATGATTGCTGTGAAATTTTCTGGAACGCTTAATCATCTATGACAACAGAAGCACATGGTTTGCACACGGCAAACGTGCAACAAACTAAACCTTAGAAAACTCGCACACATACTCGAGCATAACAAATGAAGTGTGATTACAAACATACATGTAATCTTTTTCACAATGAATGTAAAATGCTTGTTTTTGCATGGTCAAGACGTCTCTTTTGGCCCTACAGTACCACAAAGAAAACCTTTCTTACATGTGAGATCAAACAAATATTTTAGATTTAAGGCTGCGCCTCCGGTACAACTGAATGCGATTACGGAGCTCAACTGGGTGCTTTTCCAAGGAAATAAAGCTCTCGTTTATTTGTGCGTTTAATTAACTCGGTCTCTATAAAGCTCTTAAACTGCACCCCACCACCCAAACCTGCCCCTCCTCCGTATCTTCCATCTCCCTACAAGCTTTGCGCGTTGTAACACCCCCGCATCACCATGACAACCAGCGGGTAGTAAAGCATACACAATATCCCCTCCTCCCTCTCCCAGCTTCTTTTGAACCCAACGGAACTGGCAAGATGATAAAGGGCAAGCAAAATAATCTTCCCGAACACATCTCAAATCCACATTATATATCTAATCTCCTTTTGATAAAACCATACAATAAACCCATTACAAACGTGTATATTATCTTACCTTTATCATAGTTCTGGAGTGGCGTCCTTAGCCCGGTGTCACAACAGTCGTGCGACTTCGGTCTGTCCGTCGGCCGAGAGTAACTCCTCCAACAGTTCGAGGTTCAGTAAATGTCTCATATTAACTCATGTGACTCATACTAACTCATTGGAAATAGTTAGACAGCAGTCAGAAAAGTAAAGTACAAACTGCTCGCAGTCAAAGATCTACCAGGACCGAAAAACTTTCCGTCAGCTGTTATCCGACCGCTCCCTCGGGCGATTTAATGGCACATGATCGAAATGAGCCGGGATTTGTGAGCTGAAACCGCCTCGGTTAAAAGTTTAATGTTTCTCTGTAGTAGAAAGGCTGTGCGCTGATCCAGGAGGCGTCTGCGCAGACGCCGAGACGTTATTGGGCAGCATCAATGCACTTGTTGCGCTGATTGCTTCGGGGCGGAGAAACAAGCAGCCTGTGATAGGCGCTCTGTAGTCTGCCCACAAAACGCCAGCTAAATCACTGACTGCGATATCGAAATGCTTCTGCATTTCAACTGCAACTGTTGCTGGTTTTGCTTTTAATAAACGGTTAGACAAGCAAACAATCAATTTAACCCTGAACAAGACACGAACCAATGCTTTTATCTCATGCCCGATAAACAAATTCAAACCAGGCTCCTGTTCAATGTATATGTGATTTTTGTGCACGTTTTATTGCCAGATAAAACTGAAAACTGACACTTAGAAAGTTTAATCCGTTTATCAAGCGCCGCTAAATTATACATTGTTCATTTTGTTCACTAATGAATCTACAACGCACAAAGTTGCTAAGTTATCTTGTCAGTCTTACCGAAAAAAACATATATTGTATGAAACATCATTTTGTGAATTTAAAATGTTTTATTTCAAAGCACGGAAGCACACAACCTACATAACTGTCATTGAAGTCACATGACTTTTGAGTAGCTATAATATTTTATGTTGCAAACAGGAGAAATCCAGAAAAAACAGTATCATCATCCTCATCTGCATACAACCCATTAAACAGCTCCCCATCAGCCACTTGTAGCCACACCTTGTCTCCAGCCTCCAGATCTAGGACTGTTCCCCCTGCAGCCTGGTCCTCACCACCTTGGTAGATGTCCATGGTGTTGATCATTCGCTGACCGTTCTTCATCAGTGTCACTTTTACATTACGGGAGTACACAGTGATGTGATAGGTGAAAAAATAGGCCCCGCTGAGGGCGCATGTGAAGCGGCCGGTCTCAGGGTCATAGTGACCCTGGCGGTTATAGAGGATCTTACTAAAACGAATCGGTGTGTTAGCTGGAGGTAGTTTGGTGTTATCACTCAATCCAACTGAGAAAGCACTTTTTGGTATCTCAGGCGTGTCTCCCTTTGGACCTGGCTTCCCAACGTCCCCTTTGGAACCTTTATCACCATGTACACCAATGCTGCCCTTCACACCTGGAGGGCCAAAATCCCCCCTTGAACCTGGCCGTCCTGGGGGACCTAAAGGACCGATTACACCCCTGTCTCCCTTTTCGCCAATGTCACCTTTTGGCCCTTCAGGACCCACAGGGCCAACGTCCCCTTTAATGCCCTGTGGTCCGGGCAAACCCAGCTCTCCTTTCTGACCTTTCAAACCCAGTGGCCCCGAAAAACCTTGGGGCCCCATTTTGCCAGGTGGGCCCCTCTCTCCATTATCACCACGCCGTCCCTTCATACCACTTACGCCAGGAGTACCTGCAAAAGCACCAATCATTTCCCTTTTAATTCAAGAACTACTTTTATTTTAAGTAAATTCTATCTATATTATAAGAAACACAAGGGTTGAAAAATACACGGCTAAATTCAATAAGATAAAACTGATTTAGAAAAGAAAGCAAAGAAATCAACCAATCTTTACCAGGCTCTCCTGTATCTCCTTTTGGACCAGCTTTACCAGCGTCTCCACAGGTCCCTATGTCCCCTAGAAATCAATAGGAACCTTTGTATGTGTATTGTATGAAACACTATCATTGCATACAACACAGTGTGTGTTGGACTTTACACTTTAAAGGGATAGTTCACCCAAAATAAAAATGGTTTCATTATTTTCTCACCCTTTTGTCATTCCAAACCTATAATCCTTTTTCTTTTGTGGAACACAAAAGAATATATTGTCTTGGTGGTTTTGTGTTCATACAATGAAAGTCAATGGGTGCCACGCTTGTTACTTCAAAAAATCTTCTTTTGTGTTTCTCAAAAGCAAAATAGTCATACAGTTTTGGAATAACGTGCAAGTGATAGAACAATTTTCATTTTTGGGTGAACTATCCCTTTAATATCAACTGGCAACACAGCTGTACAAAACATTCTCACAGCTGTTTTTGCTGTTATCTGCCCTTTTAACTTCAAAAAGCACTGATTTACTGGAGTCAAAACGTATTTGCTTTTCTCTTACCTCTATCTCCTTTGTCACCTTTGGCCCCATCTCTGCCATCACGACCTGGCATTCCATTGTGTCCCGGGTCTCCTGGGATTCCGGGGTGACCGAACATACAGTCCTTATTTTTTCCGGAAACTTCCTGCTCTGCGGCATTTACCAACACAACCAGAAAAAGCATACAAATGAATCTATGAAACAGCATGATCCACCACCTCTGTAGCAGCCTAAAAAATGCAGTTCAAATGTGTGTTGATTTTTTAAATCTGGTCATACTAACTACTTCACATTGCAAACCTGTTACTTCATTGGTCAAGAAGTCATTTTCTAGATTACTTATTTTACCCAAATCTGTTACACATCACTCGTTTCTTCTGTAGTAATTCTTTTTTGTATATTAGTTTAGCTAATAATCAACTTGGAACCTGTTTTTGCACAATCCACATTAGCATTTAACAAATGAGGTAGGTGAAGCCATTTATTCTTTACTCTAGAGCTACTACTAAATTAAACAAGACTAAATTAAACTAAATTCAGCCGTTCAATGTATATTAATTGTACAGTTGAGATCTTGAAGGCTTGGTGTCAGTAAAGCATAAATAACACTGAGCATCCTGAGCTGTAATTGGCTTCACTTAATTTGATGGCTTTAGAAACGTTACAGAACAGACATTATATCTAAAGAGCACCATGCAATTCAATGCTGTGCATACGAGGTCTCAGCGTAAAGCTGTTACTTCATCTTGATTCATTTTCCACTTCAGTGACATTGCAAATGCAATCTAAGGCATGCCAGTGCTTGAACTTTTGAATGATACTGAATAATGTTCCGTTATTGAAAGCTGTACGCCTTCGAAATATGTCATGTCATATCCCCCCACTCTTAAAATGAGCACTGAAAGGTTTCTAAAAATGGATGTCATAGAAAGTTCTGACTGGTGCTTTAAAGAAACTATATGTATTTGTGTGTATTTACATACTGATTTACTGATTTCCAGTAAATCCATCAGAATGGCTGAGTCATTAGCCATTTTCAAGAAACAACTAAAAACTCATCTTTTTCGTCTTCAGTTCCTTGACTAATTTACTAACACACCCCTACTTCTACTTCTTAAAAAAAAAAAATATCCTCATACTGTGTTGAAATACCTGTGACCTGTCTATAGCACTTATTCATTGTTGCCTCTTATTGTGATTGAAGTTGCTTCCTTGTCCTCATTTGTAAGTCGCTTAAAAAGCGATAAAAGTGTCAGCTAAATGACTAAATGTAAATGTTTATATGAAACTATATATATATACTGTATATGTGTGTGTGTATATATATATACACATACATATATGTATCTTGGATGAGATATTTCTTGTAAGATGTTACACTGAAGAACCTTCATTTTAAAAGCAATAACTCATTTTGTGAAACCTCTAAGTTTAGAACTTTAACTTTTATTTTACAAGATCAGCAATACATGTTCCTGTACCAATTTTTTATTATAACATTTCCACGAAAACATGATGACAAAACAAAACCAGCCTGAAGTATTAGGAAACTCCTCCGAAATGTTTACACACAACAGCAATGAACAACACATACACATACATGTACGTTTCTGACTACAATATGAATCTGCATAGAGTTATTCTGCATTGATATCCTTTATTTAATTCTTGTCAATTTTATTATGCTATTTTAACAGAAAATAAGCTGATCACACTAAACCAGCAATGACAACAGATGTAATACAGTGTCAGCAAAAGGGCAAAATTATGTGTTTGCAAACTTTTGGCCATTACTGCACATTCAAACACTGTGTACACTAATAAACTCTTTATTTATAGTAATTTACTGTCTGTTATTTGGTATATTTACGTATAGGTTGCTCATGGAGATTAAGGCAGTTGATTACAATTGTTCGTTTATTGGCTACATAAAATTACATAAAGTTACTATCGCTTACACATTTACAAATAAATAAAGACAACAAGTGAGCAAACCAAAAACAAAATAGATCTATCTAGCATGCTCTAATAGTTCACTACTGAACTTTAAAAGCATTTAAAAATAAGATCTGCAATATCCTTCGGTTTTTTATGTTTTTATGTTAAGATTCCTACTCATCAAACAGACGTACCACTAAGGACTCTCAGAAGGAACACTGCTCGATCTTGGCTGGGCTGAGAGGGTTTAAGGTCTTCTGGTTGTTTTAGGCAAGTTATTAGGCAGCTGTATATTTTTACATGATCTGGCGAGGCATGCCATAACCAGTCATTCCAGCCTGAGACGCCCCCAGGTTACTGCCCATCTGAAGGCCAATCAGATTCTGTCCCTGGCGTAACTGCTCCTCAGAAAAGTCCCGCCGATTGCTTTGAGACTTCCTGATGGACAAATCATAAACGATCAGCGTTTACAAGACACAATAAAGACCGTTCACAGCTCCAACCAGTCAGTACTTCACACAGGACTATAATTTGGTGTTTTGTCCTCCTCACCTGTGAAACCAGTCTCGGTTACCACGGTAAAGTCCATCGTCTTTTGTGAGAGCCACGCTTCCGAGGGCCATCAGAGTTCTTTGGACGGCAGCCATGTCTTTTCCTTCAACCAAGGAAACCAACAAAAAACCAACACTGTGACTTTGGCTGCACAGCAAGATGTGTAGCTTGTACCAAATCAAGAAGCTATAAAACAAGGCCTGGCTGGTTATGTACAGTACTACATGATAAATCTGTTATAATATTCTTCTACAGCTGGCCAGCTATTTGCTTTTACAAGCACCAGTCTGTTCCAGATACAACTGTACAGTGCGATGCAATACAGACCATTTTAAGACCAATTCTCCTTCACTAATTACCAAGGGTAAACGATGTAATATGCCATGCAACTAATCTGGACGCCGAGGAAGAACAACAAAACCTCACTATGATGTTGTTACTGTACTGTACTGTACCTTCCCACAAGTCCACGGTTTGAAAAATGTCTGTGGTGATTACTCCATAGGCTTCAGTTGCCTGAAGGAACTGGGAGATCTTCTCCATCTGCTTGAAGGCCATCTGAGTCTCTGGGATCTTCTTAATAGGCTCCTTACCACGCGCATACAGACTATTGATGAGTCTACAGAGGATCTGCAGACACAGATGACAATCAATAGAGAAGGAGGGAGATTTGGATGGGAGAGATAAAGATCAAATAAAAGATTAATGAAGGATGTCTGTGTAGCATTGTCAGATTAATCTCTGGGTTCAATTAAA
>JAZGTI010013365.1:0-14916 GCA_036877585.1 Botia kubotai
TTAATATCATAAATGAACGATTATTCGACTAATCGCTAAAATGCAGGAGTGTTAGTCGACTAGGAATATCTTTAGTCGGGGGCAGCCCTAGTAATTGACCGTGATTATGCATTTGCATGCATGTTATATGTTGCATGTAAACCCCCTCTACTGGTAGCACTCATTTTTAGATTCATGCTAATGACTTTTATGTTTGTGTATGTGAGAACAGTACTGATTGAAAAAGGAAAAATGATTTCATTTCATTCCATTTGATATGGCCGGTTGGGCCAAAGGTCATATTTGCATGTGAGAATATTAGATATGACTGAGTGTTAAAGTTACATGAGCATATTTGATATGTATTTTAATGATTATCTTTATTCAAATGCACGTCCGATCAAGGAATAGAACACACTGCAATATTACATAAGAGACTTTTAAGATCAAAGTTTGAATTCTGCTTTTATTGAAAGATGCATAAGAGGCACAGTTTGTGCCTGTACTCCATGTTCCCACTTCATCCCTCATCCTGGATTGCACTTGCCCACACAGTCCTGCGCTCTTTTGGATACAGAGACAAATAATCAATAAAATGTTATATTTGAGCACGTTGCTTTGCTATTTATATCCATGTAAAGGCAAAAGCATCTAGGATGGTTAAAGAAACACTATCTTTTGGGTCACATTGCACATGCTCTCAGAGGAATCAGTGTTCACTAATGGGATGAGCATATAAACCTCTGTAGACCTCTGCTTGAAGTGATGTGAGGAACCGCTGACCCATTTGGTGTTGGAATCTTGTTTACTCCTGTTTAAAGACATTTACTAAGCATCAGTCCAACTCTATACTTAATTAAGTGTAAAGCCACAGGTAAGATTGCAGGCTGTAAGCTCTTCTGTACCACGGAGAGCTTGTGTTATGAAACTGGATTTCCATGAAACAATGACTTTAGGATATTACTAGCTGTCTGAATTTGGCCCACATTGGTTCAGATACAGTAAATAAATTAATGGTTTGCCTTATGTGTGCTTTATGTAAGCTATCACAGTAAATAGCTCAGCCAAGCTGTTGTCCGGGTTACAGTTTATGACTGCTAAGAGAATCAAATCTGAGCGCTTGCCCAGTCAAAGGTAAAGTATGCCTTAAACATCATGACTTACAATAAAGGACAACTGGCATCATCTAAATAAAGTACAAAGAGAAACTGGAAGCTTTCAAAGAAGGTCCTCACAACAGGACTCTGTTTGCCAAATACAGATGGCTTGATGTTAAACATTTCCATGTACTTGTCATATAGACGAAACACAGAGTGTTTATTTGTCCCAGAAATTGAAAACAGTAACACACACCTTTTTATGTTGAGCTATAATATTGTAATTTCTATAATGGTCTGGAGATTCTTTATTTTTTTAAATACAAAACAAGAATATGATCATGTTTTACATTAGTTGGTTTATTAGGTCAGCATTTGTCTTTATTATTCTCAGAGGGATTTTGTGAGTTTGACAAGATAACATCAACTGTATGATTTGTCAGTTTCTCGTCTAATCCATTTGAAACTGCATGCCTCACATCACATTAAACTGCTCTAGATGAAATCAAAGCATTACAGTTTACATTACAAAGCCACACATGCGTTTTTGCATTCATCTTATTTTATTAACAGACAAAACTTTTTTAATAGTCCTTTTCCCTCCCAGTGCACAGTGGTGTTACTTTGAAGGACAAACATAATGAGTAAAGCTACACTGATTTGCATTTATAATGTGGCAACTAGGACTAATGCTTTAAATGCCTCAAATCTTGTAGTTGATGACCTTCTAGAAAACAAAATGAGTGCAGTTTTTTTGGTTAACAAATGTCAGTATGTTGACCCCTGATCTATCTATTTAGCATAGAATTCCCAACAGCCTAAGTTAAGTGACTGTTATTTCCTTTATCTGCTTTTTGTCTTCAGTATTTGACAGATATTGAAAGTACACAAGGTTAGCAGTTTATTGAGAGAGCATTGATGGAATTAGCAAGGTTTTAAGTTTAAAGGAAGCAAAACCCAGTTTGTGCGAGTGTGCATCCACATGTGCCAGGATGCATTAAAATGACGCCTTTATGCACAGAGCTTTCTGTTCTTGTGAGTGTTCTAATGTTTGAGTAAACTACAGTGCTAATGCAGACTGGATGTTATGGTTTTACCACTTCCACTGTTTTATTCACTATAATGTATGGGCACAGCTGCTGAATGTAAGAGGACATGTTTATTTCCCTTGTATAACACTCAAGCAGTTTCGCTTGGGACTGGGGTCATTGTGTCGTGACATCACTTCTAAAACAAACCTCTAAAATAAAGGTCTTTCTGTGTTGGTAAAATATATATTTATGCTGTAAATCCTCTTTTGTACAGCCACAACAAGCTTGCTTATGGCCATTTAAAACCATGTGGGATATAGCTGATGTTTTTGTTTGGAGACAAGGTGACATGAACCAAAACCTGTCACCAAAAATAAAATGTTTCCTTGAGCTTGCATAATTCGCTTTTGTATGTTCTAGATGAGTGAGTGTACTAGTACATGGCTAATTACCGTTTGTCACAAAAGTACAGAAGGAAAGTGTCACAAACTACTGGTCACACTCTTCCTTTGTTTTGCTGTAATTTTTGGAATGCTGGGCTAATTAGTAATCTTTTTATATGGTAATTAGAAACAAGCATAATTTAATGTCATAGCTCAGATGAAGCCCAAAGTGTATTACACTTGGAGGTGAAAAGCTCACCAGAGGTCAGTGCGTTGTTTGTTTACTTACTGTAGCTAATCAGATTCACAAATTGTCAGTGTTTAAAGCTTTTGTTTATTTGACCATTTACTATATTAAGCCTGTAATAATAGTTACTAGATATTGTACTAGATACTATCGTCCATAGTAATTATAAACAAATATGTTTTTGTGTTGACAAGTCAATGTAGCACAGCGATATGTGAAGCTCATTGTGGGCGTGCTGTGTCGCATGTATGCATTCTGGTTACATCAGGAAGAAAGCATGTGACATACAGGTGTAGCTTTGGCCTTACTGTACTGTTTGTTTGTTTTTCTCAGTGAAGTATCTTTACCCAGATGTAATCAGTGTTCTCGGCTGCACCATGTTTCTTTAATGACAATCGGATGGATGTTTTCGGCCCTGGTGTCAGATGTCAGTATGAACCCATTTGGTGCGCTTTTTGCTGCACTGTTATAATACAATATTCATTCGTTAAGTAAAGTCACAAAGACCCAATATTCAAGCAGAAGCCTGGATAGCCACGACTCTAGAAAAGATGCTTGTTCATAACTCTGTGTAAAGTCCTGCAATCAGTGTTTTTCTGTATTGAGCTATACGGTCTGATGATGCAATATACGGTCTGATTGATGCAAACACCTTACCATTTGATTCCTATTTTTTTTGTTGTTGTTGTCTTTTGTTTAAAGTGCTAATGTGTGATTGATAGCTTGACCTTGTGTTGCTTCGCAGTGTATTTTGATCCTCCTCAGCAACTGGACTTCCATGACATAGGCAGGTTGCAGCCACTGCTGCCCAAGATGCAGATGCCTGTGTAAATAATTTACAACCACAGTTGACCACTGCTGACGGAAGGGCTATTTGAAATCAAATGTGCTGCCTTTGTCCTCTAAAGGTTTGCTTTGACCTGTGGCATAGTTTTCACATTTCCTTCGTGACAGATGGTTGTGTGGTTAAGTCACGATAGGGTAAATATTGAGTTATGCCACGTATATTAAACGCATCTGTTTCTTACTGTAACAGTAGATGTTTCGAAGGCTTTTAGCTTTTAAAGATCTGCTTTGTTCCTGTATTCTGTATTGAAAAGGGTTTTCCAAACAGATTGCACCTGTCAGAAAGTGAATGTGTTTTCAGCCCTTAAAAACAGGGTTGCAAATTTCACAGAAAACGTTGTCTTGTATTTCATCTCTAAACATGAATTTTACTGTCTTGTTTACCAACAAAACAAGTTACCTTCTGACAGCCAGACACAGGAACAAAGCCTGGTCTTTTAAAGCCAGGCTGCTTTCAGAGGTGATAGGAATATCTTGTCATGCATTCACAGATCTGTGAGCTTACACTGGTAAGTTGTAGACGGTCCTCTGTCATGCATGAGAATATGCATTGGTATACATTTGTAGGTCAATTATGTGATAATTTTTGCATCTGCATCTGTTTCCTTATAATTTTGAGAATGCAATTCATACAGACAGGATTTTGAAGACTTTTATGATGAACTCAAATTTAATAATACTTAAATTTGGCTTCTAAAAGAGTGTATGACATATTCTAATTTCCTGTTTACAGTGCCAGGCTGCGAACCTAAATTTTTCTTTAAATATATGGTTCAAATATGAGTATTTGTGTTTAGAACATGGGCCATTACCATGTCAGTACGTGAGAGATATTTTGGTCAAACATAATCAGTGCTAGTTTTGATGCCCTTTCTACTTTAGTTATAAAAAGGCATCTTAAGTAATTGGATAGCTATCAGATTGAAATCCAATTGTCCTAGACCACATAAAAGCGCTCAGGTGTGTTTACACAAACAATTTTATGTCTTTTGGACCAACAGAGTAGCAGTTGTATAACTATCTGATTACTTGAACTTTTTAATGTCTAATATAACAATGTTTTGTTGTAATAGCGCAGTATCAGTTCAGCAGAGCAGTAAGTTGCCATGATAAATATTTACAGTAGGGCTGGGACAATAACCTCTGTTCATTTAGTCCATTTGTTGCATATTAGGGGTGTAACGATTCCCATAAAAACGCTGACCTGTGCGGTTTGGTGCACATTTGTACTGCAGTTTATCTCATGTCTAATAAGGCTCTGGACATATAAATATTAAATCAATATTAAATTGGGTATGTTTCTTTAATAGGTTCATCTATTGCTGTGCAGTTAGAGAGGGAAAACCATTAACAGATGAAACCAGTTAACTAACAGAGTCACAAATACAAATCTGAGCATACTTGCTGTGACAGTGAGTGACGGTCAGACTGTATGTAGAAAACAGTTTGTACACATGTGCTCTCAGTCTCCTCCAGAATCACATGCGGGTGTGTTGATCTGTGACAAACCCATTTAAAGAGCTCACTAGAGATGTATGCTTGTAGCCATAACCGTAATACCAGCAATAACAGTTTATCCTAATGGCACTGAGGTGTCCTTGCTCAAATGCACAATAATTTAATGCATTACCTAACCTAAACCAACCCGTAGGAGGTTAAACAAATTACAGAGGCTAGTGATTTCTCATTGGAGAAACATATTGGAGTATTACATATTGATTAAATAGTATTAGATATTGTTTTTGAATGATGCCTTGATGCACTGTTGCTTTGTGAAAAAAAACTATTGTGTCCCAAAAGTCAGTCTAGTAGATTTGAGTAGATTTTCAGTCAGATTTTAAGAATGAGCGAGTCAAAACCTTGCAGGTAGTCACATCTTTGTTTATATAGGGCTAGGTGTTGGTCATCATGTTTGTTTTGTCCAATTAAACCACCGTAAGAGAAGCTATACCATTCCATGTGTTGTCCTTTGACTCACAGCTGTTATTCTTGGGCCATGTTTTTAGGTACTTCTTACACCAGCTAGATATACTTACAGTTTTCCATGCCGTTTCACCTCATATAATCCTGCTGACTCAGAGGAGACGGTGTATCTCATTGCCTCATATTAAAAACTGAGAGCTGCTCCGTAGAGGGGTGAGGGCTGCTGTCGGACAAGAGCAGTTGTGGAATGTGGGTCAAAGATTTATTAAGCCTCCTCCTGGTTACTGAAGATGGTAGGTGAGCAATCTCCTCTTTGTTTGCCACTTGTAGTTTGTTTACTGTTTCTTCCAGATGTTTTCTAATGGATCCAGCATGCCTTAGAGTAATGGGCTCCAATTTTTACTTAAAATCAGTAAATATGATTGTTCCTCTGTTGATCTTTATTGTACGTCGTCTTGTCTGCTTGATGTGGAAGTTGACGGTAATTCCAGCAGATTTCCCTCTTAATCCTGATAACAGTGACTTGTGTCTTTGGAACAAATCCTGTGCATTTAATCCCACTAAAGGGGCAATTAGTAAATTGATTCTTTGCAAAACAGTTTATGCCAGTATTTCCTGAAGGATTTTGTTTTTACATTATTGGGCACCAGACCCCCACCCTAAAATTGACCTTGCCTATTGCTAAATAACAACAATAACTTGCTAAATAATAACAATAACGTTATTTTTATGCATTACTGTGTTTAAAGGTAGGTTCAGCAATTTCGGAGAGGCTAGTAATAGCAACCTAGCTTTAAAAGCAAAAGATCCATCCCTCTCTCCCTTCGCCCTCCCATCAGCGCACTACAAAAATACTCAGGTCACACTAGCCATTTGTGAACATATCTTTCTTTCCTGAAAAGCAAAGAATGCGAGAATAATCTTCCTGTTACAGCTTGACTGCTACAGTATGTTCTGCACATTTCTGCATGATTCTTTACTATCTTTAGTCTTTAGTATGCACAGGTGCTTCCATCAGTTCCATTAATAAATGTGTGCAACAAGTTGTCAAATATTAGTCAACAAACCATGAACTTTTTTTTTTTTTGTGGAACAACATATGAACTGTGTATTGATCCCCAATGGTTTCCACCAGTGAGAGGGGCAGTGCTTGGTCAACACAACCAAAACTTGGACGTTTACATTTGTTTTCGCACTCTGATGTGGCTCCATTGGAAGTTAAGCTCATTGAGAGATTTAAACTGCTTCAGAATAACTCTCACCCAACATTCCAGCATGCTACAGTATAGCTACAAGCAAGACCGTCTTCGTAGTTTGAACTGCACAGTTGTCTTAGACTGGGATTAGTGAGTGAATATAATCATGTGGCAAGTTCACAAACCGCAAGTGTGGCGAGTTCACAAACCGTTTATGTTTGTGAAAATTTCATCCTGCTCTATTAATCGCATATCATCGCATAAGAAATGTGTATGGGAATGTGAACATGCACTCTGCCTGCAAAACACCCACAAATGTCCTTATTTAGCAAGACATAATTACATTAAAGCATATGTAAAAAACAATGCAATGATGTACCCCTGCATGCAAAAAGGTCTATATGAATGCTTTCCAGTTTGAGTTTCCATTTCGGACGTAATAAATCCCTTTTATCCTCTCACGCTTGGGATCAAATCCATATACTTTTAGGGTCAAATGCGACCATATGGTTGTTTTGCAGACAAGGCGGCTAAATCCACAATTAGCTCTGCATTCCTCCACAGTGATGCGGTGCATGCTGGTTTTGTTCATTAAATCCACTAGAAGGTTTTCGTCTTCTGTGTTAAGTGATAGTGATGACATGGTGCGTGTTATTTCACAACACTTACTGCAGTGTGGCCGCGTTCACACGCGATCTGAGCTGTGGTTGTTTCAGGAAGTAGTTGTATCACCACCCTCCACCACATCCTGTTTAAGAGCGGCCCTTCAGCGGTAACCACAGTCACTTCTTCTCTAAGTTTGTTGTTTTGGTTTACCACGACACACTTGTTTACTTTCTTTTTTAACCATATGGTAGCTCACAAGAAGTTTCCGCTAACCCTTCGAGGTCCCGTCTGTGGATCTCACTCTCACTGATTATTTTAACCTCTCAGAATTACATATGTTCTGTTCACACCTAAATTAGCAGGTTTTCCTACAGCAGGCGAAATATTCAGTTTGCTGATGTAAATGTAACACAAACATGCCTTCAGTATCTTCCTTCTGTGGTTGACATTCATCTGGTAATTAGTGACGACTTGTTTCACTTTGTGTTTTTTATGTTTGGTTGTGTGGGTGTCTAAAGTTTTCTGAAAGCTGTTTTTTTTAAGTCTTCACCTTTTCTTCTGTACTTCTGGTTTCAGGTGCCATTCTCGGCCGCTCAGAGACACAAGAGTGTGTGTTCTACAACTACAACCCCAGCCTGGAGAACCGAGGGAACCGGAGTGGCATTGAGTCATGTGTAGGAGACAAAGACAAGAGACTTCATTGCTTCGCAACCTGGCGAAATGTGTCAGGATCGGTTGAAATAGTAAAGCAAGGCTGCTGGCTTGATGATGTCAACTGCTATGACAGGTAATCTACAGTGCTCGTGGCTATATAACATAACCAGTTGTATGTGTGCGCGCGTGTGATAATATACATATATGTTTACCTTAAACACAACTGTTCAACTAAAACTTTATAGATATCTTATGATTGTTAGTGACCCCATCTGTGTAATCCAGGCCAAAGTCTCATAATTGAATTATGATTTAAGAGCATTATTTCATTTTAATCATTTCATTATGATCATTTGATTTCAGTAATTAATTTCACTCTGATTAAAATTTTTGACATGGCCTTACTTAGTCAATTAAAGATATCAAGACTATTTTTACAACGTTCTATGTTCTATGTAGGATGATTTTGTGTAGAAAACAGTAAATCACAAAAAATGACTTTAGCTGGGTTTTCACAGAGAGGGTCACATTTTTGTAAAAACTGCTTATTGACTGCTTATTGTTAATCGTTTGTTATTGTCTCAGTAATGGACCATGAGCGGAGCGCATTTGTGTAAATCTTTTGTAAAACAGTTATTGTAACAAGAGTAAACTGTTACATTCATACAGATTATGTAAGATTGGTTCACAAATGATTTACACACCAATTCATTCTTCTCGCGTTGCATGAATAAATCCCAATAAGTGAATTCCCCCGTCCTGCATGTAGTGAGCGATACAGAGTGAATACAGACAGAATACTACACGCATTCATTCTCCAGATGCTTTCCTCTTAAGATGGCATGCATTCTTAACAGTATTTGAGATAAAGTGTTGTGTAAACATGTTTTCATGTTGAGGTTTAATTGTGAACCCTGTGATTGCTGACCATAATAGGGGAGATGGTAAAAACACTCTTATCTGTACGTCAGCCCGCATATAACAGGTAGCTCTGGTGGCGGATCAGGAAGGGTTTTTATTTAACAGAAGTGTTTTGATAGCGTGCAAAGGCGGCAGCACTTCTCCTGTCCTAGCATGCTGCTGAACCTGTTTACCTCTTTTGCTGGAACCATTTAGGGTTTTTTTAAGCGTACGTTGAGATGCCATGTCAAGTCTTTTGGTAGCTCGACAAGCAGTGTGGGCGCCTAATGGTGCGTGTACATAGCAAATGTAAACAACAGCAAGGTTCATTTTCCATTTGGCTTTTTCCCAACTAAAATGCCTTTGGAATGTTATCCACTCCCCTTGCGTTTGTTCGGTTGTACCTGTGTGTGTGTATCTTTAGGATTATTTGTGTTTAGCTAAGCTTTGTTTGTCTTATTTAAGCCAACTCGAAAGCTCAGCTTTGATGTGGGCTTCCCAAATAAAAGAAGTATCTCTTTGGCATAAGTGTTTTCCACCCATGTGTATTTACTTATTTATTAGGACTCTGACCCGAGCGAAATCTAAATAAACCTGTCATGTTGCGACAAATGCACATCTTAATTATCTGTAAATGTTGTGATGCCTTTGTTTTATTGCCAAATTATTATTTCGATTTAGGAAAAAAGACCTTTGTGAGTCTGGGGTGCCGTTCGAAAACTCAAGGTCGACAAACAGGCTAAACAATAACAATGACGAGAAATTCAGGTTGTCAGCTTGGGAAGTCGACAGCATATTTAATATGACATGAATAACAATGTTGTGAGGGAAGGAGGTACAGTGTGTTCGGTATGTTGTTATGTGTACCTTGGTGTCACTTGCAGTCAACAAAATATTGAAAATATGTCTTATCATCCACGATTGCACATCCATCCTCACAGCCCCAGGTTTTCCTACATTCTACTGTCCACTGACAACTCTTTTGTTTTGGTCTTCCAGCACAGAGTGTGTGGAGAAGAAGGAGGACCCAGAAGTGTTCTTCTGCTGCTGTGAGGGCAACATGTGCAACGAGAAGTTCTTCTACAACCCTGACCCGCCACTTCTGAGTAAGGCTCCCTTCAGCGACACAAACAGCAAAGTCTTTAAGGGTACTGGAATTTCTTCAGGTTTGCCCTTGTCCCATCACCCCTTCTGATGTAATTGTGCTGGTGTTTGAGTCTGTCGATGGTCTTTGTGTCTTATCATAACCTATATTTCCCAACCTCATCAAAATCATCAATTACCTACAAGCACCTCTCAGGCGTTTGTTCATGACTGTGCTTGTTCAAAGTCATATCAAGCTCACTGCTTTTTATCGTTCCTATTACAAACCGCTTTAGATTTGTGTGTGTGTCCTGATTTGCTAGCAATGTTCCCTCTAAGCTGTGTGTGCGTGGCTGTGCGCTTCTGATTTTGCTCCCACGCAGCCAGAAAAAACTCAGACCCAAAAATGTGTGGAAAAAAGCTGGATTTCTTCAGTCAGAGCTCCGTAAAAGAGCAGCATTCATGGACGGATGACTAGTCATGGTTAGGCTTAATTATAAAAAATAATCAGATTACTAGAGTGCAACAGATACCGAAAGTTCATCCTCACAACAGAGTATGAGAATGGACAGTTGTGCTTCTATACTGAGTGATTGTGTAATTTGGCAACTCGGAGCCATTTGGCTCCTAAATGTTTCATTTTAGCAGCAAACAGCTTCCAAGACTTGATTTTTATCAGAACCCCAGTATGCAGTTGAACAAGATGTTATTAACTGTTACATGGATGGATGGAAGATGGTGTAGATATAAAAACCCTGTAGGTCATGCACAAGACACCAACCAGAGCTTGTTTGAGTGTGTTTTACTGACATCAGTAGCTTTCCTGTTTTTCTGTAGCTCAAGTGGTAGAGCATGGTGCTAGCGACGCAAAGGTCAAGGGTTCGAATCCCAAGAAATACGTATACTGATAAAATGTGTAGCTTGATGCACTGTAGGTCACTTTGGATGAAAGTGTCTGCCAGATGCATAAAAGTAAATGTAAAAATGTCTTAGGGGTTTCAACAGCATAGCGTGCGTCTACAGCCCCAGATATGACCGTGTCTTTTAGATTACCAAGGCTGATCTGGTGGCTTTATCTCCTCTGAGTAAACACTGACATCAACATCCTCTTAACTAAATGAGGGATGGAGACATGTAAGCAAATACAGAGCCGGCTCTGGTGTTGGCGGTTCTATTCTAGTGACCCGCAGCTCTCGGCCCCCTGCAGGGGCCATTTTTACATTTCAGCAATCGTGATTTATTATCTGCCCTCTGCCTCATGAAAAGGTTTCAGAATTGCTTGCGCGTAGCCSAAGTTTCATGAGCTCTGCCTGATGAATTTTGACACTACAGCTGGGTAGAAAAGAGTCTTCAGTACTTCAGTAGCAGAGGACGTGGGTGGGGGGTGGGTGTTGGGGGGGGGTCTCACTCCTACTTATGTAATAGGCCTATTTCTAGCACTGACTCACTCCATATGGAATGATCTTGATATGAAATGCAAAAGCCCACAGGGACGCAGGGAATTATACAAAGCGCACCAAAGTTTCTCTGAACTCCCTCTGTGTGAATATGGCGCGGTGTGTGTCCGTGACCTTGTGACCAGGGTGCTTTCACGGCCTGCGGCCGCATGTGGCTTTCCTGTATTACAGAGCGGGGGATGGGTAGGGCGGGCAAGGGTTTTTAAGGGGGAGGATGTGTTTTTGCTACACTCATGCACTAATCCAGAGTCCTTAACCCACTTCCAGCTTTAATTCCAGAGCTGGCACGAGAGAGCAAAGATAGCGTCACGAACAGGATCTCTCTGTAACCGCAGCAGGACCAGAGCTAATACGAGTTCAGCTCGGGTTCGAATGGGCGGGTCGCACTCATGGTCAGTCAGTCCAGTCAAATGGGAAGTGTTTCTGCCATAACACCAGAGCGAGAAATGACTGCATCGCTGGCCAACAGCCATGGCCCAATCTGATCTCCGAGTGCAGCATATGTGTATGTGCACTGATTTAGCGTGCATGCTATTCTGTCCCTTAAGCACATGCACGAATGCAGTTTCATTCAACTGCTCTTCATAAGGATTTGCATTTGTATAGAAGCATGTGCATAGGCAGAATATATCAGCAACCATAAAGGATTCAAACCATAAACCTTGTATTTCAAGGCCAATGTTTTAAGAATTGTAATTAGCTAGTTTAAAAGGTGCTGGTAATAAAGTATGCAGTGAGATATTGTGAGCGCACAATGCATATCTCGCTAATGGGACGTATAGCAGGTGTGTGATAGACTTCACATCCGTCGTCTGTTGTGTTCTTGTGCTGTTCCTCTGAGGTAATTAAGAGCAAGCGCTCGTCTGAGGTTCTGCTGAGTAATGCTAATGTAAAATGAAGTCATTCTGTAAAACGCTGATGACATCTTTTCATATTCATATTGCTTATTAAACAAGCAATCGCAATAGTGTTCTGTAGCACTCAGTATTCACAGTTGGTCTTAGTATCACTTAGAATCATTTTCCTAATTAGTATTGGTTTCTTGTTTTCCAGTACAATATTTAAACATCCTTAAAACAAGATAATTTACTAAATCGACTAAATTAGAAGCTAAATTGTGTAAGATAATAAGACCAAATACATATATATTATTTATTTTCTTACCCCATTGGCAGATTGTTTTTCTGTTAAGTGTTGAGCGTAAACCTCGCAAAATTATGTAAGATTTATGATTAAACTGGAAAAAGAACTGCTGATGGGGTATAAAAACAAACTTAATTCAAGATATATTCTCTGAAAATATAGTCTTAATATTTAATGCGGTTTTGCATCTCAAGTAAATGTATCTTTGCTAATCGCATCAGCTTGTTTATCGTAAATGATTCATCTTTAGGATGTTTAAATATTTTTACTGGAAAACAAGAGTGAAATACTGACTCAGAAAATGATTTGTGTGTATAAAAGCGTAGGTTGACTGGTACTGATCTCGCTGTCTCCCTCACTCTTTGTTTTCCTGCAGCGACATCGAACCCCTTCACCCAGAAGCCTCCTCTGTTCAGCACCCTCCTCTACTCCATCGTGCCCATCATGGCCATTGCTGCCATTGTTCTTCTTTCCTTCTGGATGTATCGGCATCACAAGCTGGCATATCCTCCTGTTCTGGTGCCCACACAGGTAACTTTAAATCTTTCTTTTAACGCAAATGCTGTTCTTCACAAAGTCCATATGAGGACGGACCAAGGTCAGAAATGACAGAAAAAGCCATCAAAAATGAATCACATCAAAATGTGGAAGCTCCATAATAATGAATTTCTGTTTATCTTGTAACATCTGATTCAGCTCTAAGCCTAGAACGTACATCTAGAATTTAAATACTCTGTTATTAAATACTATGTTGACTATCAACTCCAGGGTTTAAATATTGCCTTTCTTACATTATTTCTAGCCCTGGGAAAAGTGTTTGTTTTATTCATATTAAGCAAAATAAGTATTTCCATGTATTTTAATTAATTTAATTTGTTTGTTTTTAAGTGAAACACTAATGTCAGTGAATCAGTCAAGTAAAATTTGTAAATGTTGTAAAATCCATCTGTTCAGCGTAGCTCACAAAAATTCTGTATCCGAACACCTTCACGCCACGAGTCTAAGAGAAACTGTGCTGTTGGGAGATGTTATTTTCCCTTGGGCGGCACCTCTTGTTGATGTGAGTGACAGTGATTTTAGCGATCTAATGTGCGCAATGTCGCACTTGCTCACACTCAAACATGCTGTCAGCTGGAATCAGAGATTTCAGAGAGCAGCGAGGACACTGGCCTCTCTACCACCATAAACACAAGATAACAGAGCTGACATAACACGAGCAATCAGGTGACCTTTACCCCCTTTTGGGTGACTGATGTTAGGATTCACATCTACTTCTGAGCTAGACAATAGAGCTTTATTGATTCCCTTCCAGAAAGCAGGTTTTAGGGGATGGTTACATCTGCTGTGCATGAGTTAGAATTTAGGGTGGAGGTAGCGTAAATATGCATTATTAAATATTTGTGAGTTGCACCATTAAACTTTAAACATAACCTCATGAGTAAACTAAATATTTTTTGGGAGAATTCTAACCAGAAGTTAAGATTGGGAATAGCAAAAACAAACAAAACAAAAATATTGTTAACAGTTGCATGAAGCAGAAGTTTGAAACATCACAACAAATTTAAAACCGCTTTCGCACTTTGTTGTGTGTGAACACTCCTTTATTATTATTATTAGATTAATAAGGATTAACTTCATATTTTTTGACTACTGCAGAGAGCTAGTCTTTCCTGACCTCTGTCTTTTCTAAAGACAAATGGTGGAACTAAATTAAATATTAAAATGAATACAAAGTAAATAGTAGTTACCAATGTGTAAGTCCCGTAAGTGATGTTTAAGTATGCCTGTTCAGAACACAGTAGTTTACAGTGCGTGTGCAGGCTGTGATGTATGGGGAATATGTAATGGCTTAGATGGTTACCTGTGTGTCAGGTGAGCGTTTGGAATTCCCCGATTGAGTTTCAGTATTATGTAGGGCAGATCTGACAGATGAACCGGCCTCACAGCACTGCTGATATCAGATATCATGATGGGCCCAAACTTGTTCTTGATATGTAAGAGGCCTTATTAGCTCTTAATGCAACAGTCAAAGGTCTTCAGAGGCTTTTAAAAGACATAAGGTCAATGTGTTCATTTTGCTTCTGTAATGTGATGATTTCTGATTGGAATGAGAAAATTAATGAGGTAAAATATGTAGAGCGGGACTTGAATTCATTGGGAATTTAGGAATTGCCTCATGAAAAGTGATGTGTAGGACTGTGTGTATAAGGGTTGAAAAATAAGACGGCTTGCAAAGTCATTTCGGAGGCAAAAAGCAAATGATTAGATTTTCAGTAGAACAATGATAAATTATTCACAACAGTTACTGACAATAAGACCAAATAAAAACAGTTTGCTTGCTTAATGCACACTGTATGCTGACTTGAGTTTT
>JAZGTI010013366.1:0-14916 GCA_036877585.1 Botia kubotai
GAAGTGAGAAGAGCAATCTAGTTTTTTCTCTGGTGTTCAGATATCATAGCTGAGGTTCATTGCCTCTCTGTCCCGTCTGTGTCCCCCGCCGTGAGGTCAGATCCGTGGAAATGCCTCCGCAGCAGCACTGGAAAGAGTCCTAGTGGATCCGGAAAAAACAAAGTGTTGGCATTTAATTGGGCTTCCCGCTAAACTTCCTGGGTTCCCGCTAAAAGTGCATTACGCCAGCTCATCTTTTTCGAGGATTCTGAACTATCAATAATGTTTGATGCGGTTGGAATCGCTGCGTGGTGAATGGTTTGTGGAAATGGCATCATTTCAGTTCAATGAGTAGCTGGAAAAACACTCCGCCATGTTATTTTTGTCTTCTAGGCTGGCAGTTTTATTGGACGTTCAGTGATCGAACAGTTCGTCCGGGAGCATCTGATAGCAGTTCAGTCCAAACGTTCACTCTGAGTGAGGTGACACAACCAGCACTGGTGTGTCTCCAGCTCGCGGGTCTTCATGTGCTCGTGTAACCTCGTGAAGAGGGAGGCTGAGGCTAGTTATCACATTTTCACTTTAGTGAATGTCTCCCCAGCTAACAGGAAGCGTTCTCAGTATGCTGGCTAACGTTCTCTAAAGGTTTTCTCACTGAAAGTTATCAAAAACATTCTTGCAGTAACATTAGTAGAACACTTTAACATTAATATCATATATCGAAAACATTATTCTGTGTGAGTGGAACATTTTAAAAACGTTTGGTTAGTCTTAGAACCAAACAATAACGTTAATACAACATCTAAAAAACTGGACATTTTGAACTTTACTAGAACATGCAAAATAACATTTTTGTTACTTAATGGAAACATTACAGAAATGTTCTTACAACCCAGAATTGTTAGCTGGGTTGTAGAGTTGAGGTTTTTAAAAGTCGATTTCAGTGTAGGCACAAACCATAAAATGTTGCCAACAAAATATCCATTAGACATTTTACTCTTTTATCACTTACTGCCCAGGAACAAAATGATACAGCTCACCGAACACATGTTGACCTCAACAGCAGGACAATTCAGTGTGGGGTAAGTTATCAGAGTGGAATCTGCCATTATAAAGTCTATTATAAACTTTTTCAGCTACATTTAGGGAGTGAAACAATTAATAAAACAACAGAACTGTTAATGATACCACTAAAATATAAAGCCACTCTCACTGTCCCCAGACCTGACATTTACCTTTAAACCTTTAAATCTACCTTCAGTTATGTAACTGGCCTGAATATAAACCAAAATATTTTGTTACAATAGCTATAGCGGTAATTTGATAATACATGATCATTTTAAGATAGAATTCACATAATTATAATTGAAGGTTTGGAAGTAGGTGTTTAAAACCAAACCCAGTGCTGAATAAACACACTTTTGTGTAACTGGACTTTTGATTTAAAACTAGTTACTAAGATACAGCCCACGTAACAACTAGCCCCAATCTCCAGTATACTGGAAGCCTGAGGTACACTGTGACCATTTACCTTCTCTGATAATTACACTAGAAATTATCATGACGAAACGACGCCGTTTACCACAATCTGACCTGAAGCCCGTTGGGTTACAGACAAAATAACCCTGTAATTGTGTGAGGAATTTTCTGAATGACGAGCAATTATCTCCTCTCTTTCATTTCTGATTTAATTTAGTCTTTGGTTAATCGTTCGAAAGAGCAGAGCTGGAATATATTACAAGGAGGGTGAAGACGGATTGAAAATAGACAGAGCCAAAAAAGTACAGACTGAAAACTGAAACAGGCGTGGGGTACGAGAAAAATGAATATGCAGAGAGAGAGAGAGTTCTGACCGTGGTGACATACTGGAGACATTTGCTTGGCAGCTGTGCAACGCTGCGGTCGCGTCTGAGAGCGCACACTTATTCTTGTGTGTGCTGAACAGCGATGAGGTATTGGCCCAAGTGTGTGTGCATGTGTACCCATTTTTGTGTTCATTCACTCTCGCCCGCAAACACAAAGTTCATTTGATTCTTGTCTTTTTGTTTGTACATCCAAACTCGTTCCATTTTTCCATTTCCATTCAGAATACATGTGTGTGTGTGTGTGTGTGTGTGTGTGTGTGTGCGTCTCCTGATCAAGTTCAAATGTAACTCACTTTACTCTGAGATAAATCACTCGTGCTTTTTGAATGTCTGTGTAGTTTAAACATTCAGTGTTTATGCAATATGATTCCACTGCTATTTTAATGTCACATTTCTGCTGTTTCAGACTCTGTGTGTTTATAATAGGAAGAATGTGACTGCATTTTTAGAAATATGTTGCGTGTGTGTGTGTGGGGACACATTTGTACCCAAAAGTCAGCAAAACCTGAAAAATCTGAGCAAAACCTCCTTTTGGGGACATCCCCTTTTGTAAAAACGCCATACAAATACAGTAAATAAAGTTTACTGTTAACATTTTTAAAATGCTGAAAGTTTTTAGTTAGGGTTAGAGGGTGGGTTAGGTAAGGTTAGGTTAAAGTGTGTATAACTAGCTGCGCATAAAAGCAATAGAAGTCTATGAAATGTCCTCATTTAAATAGATAAGCAAGCGTGTGTGTGTGTGTGTGTGTGTGTGTGTGTGACAGCTGACAGTGTTTAGCTGCAGCAGTAATTAAAATTAAGTGTTCTAAGGTGTAAGAGTGAGACCTCGAACCCCCACTGAGACCCCAGAGTCTGTTCAGCTTGACTACAGCTGCCCCTCAGGGCGTCCCAAAGGCCTGATCTGGAATCAGATGTCTCACCTTCATTCCTGACTGCGGTTATCATGTCACAAGGCCAAACTTGCTCTGGTCCTGCTCCAGGCAGAGTTTCACCCTGTAGGTGGGCGTTATTGAGCACTTTGAGTGGTCCGATGTTTTGTAAATTTTCTGCATCATTAATATAACATGAACAAACTTCATAATCCATTATGTTTTGTGTATGTGTGTTTTGAGAAAGAGAAAATGAAGACTTTTGCTTAATTTTCCTGTTTCTCAGATTATCCCCCTGTGAAAATGACTATAATCTCAAATGTCTCTTGCTAAGAGTTCTAGAAGTGGTCATAGCAAAACAACAATAATATTAATAATAATAAACAATAACTGTTTGATTTGTAGATGCCGCTGAATCATTGATGCATAGTGTTAAAGAGTTCAGGACATTTGTCGAGTACAGTAAATAATTCTGTACTGTACTGGAGATACAGTACAGGTACAGTAAATACTTCTGTACTGTATTTAACTCTGTGTTTTGTTGCTGAGGATGAGACAGAAGTACAGAAGTGTTCTGCAGTGAGGATACAGTACAGGTACAGTAGAAAACAGCGAGGGTGCAGCAGAAGGTCTGAGGTTTCTTGTGTGGTTGCTCATCTGCTGACTGACCCCACGGGCTCTATTTAAAAATGCACGTTCGCTGAGATTGCTACAAAAACATGAGAAAGAAAAATAGTGATGATGTCTTGGGAAAGTTCCCTCAGATGCAGCAGTATTTGTGTGTGTGTGTGTGTGTAAAGCAGGACAGTCATGTTTAGGGTTTACAAAGTTAATGCCTTGTCATGTGGAAAAATAAGATTAATGCCAAATACCTTTGAAAAATACCTTAAATAACTTTATTTAAATATAAGTGTACATGTATAAAGTTACATATATATATATATATATATATATGTGTGTGTAACTTTAATTGCATATATGTTCTATAGGTGGCTTTGTATACCTGGCTATTATAATAGCAATATATGCATTTATGGCATTATATGTATTGCATATATATATAAATTTATATACATACACCGTGTATATATATGTAACTTTATTTAAATATATGTATACATGTATATGTTACTTTAGTTGCGTATGTTCTCTATAGGTGGCTTTGTATGCCGGATCGCTATAGGTACAGCACAGCTATAGCGGTACTGAGCTTTCTTTCACTGAGTTCAGCCTGAAATGATATCTCCTCTCACACCTTCACTTATTCTTCCTTTACTAAATTCTCCAGCACTCTCAGTTCCCCAGTCAAAGGAAATTCTATTCCACACTATTGTGTGTGGGTGGTATAGGCCCATAAATTCACTTATATGCGCACACACACACACAGTGGATTTGAGAGAGGGCTGCACTGAGCTCTTCCTTTCAAACCAGTGACATATTAATGCAGAACAGGGTTGTGGACACACAGAGCTGCTCATTAGATACTGACCGTATCGTTTCCTCACGCACACACTCAAACCACACGTTTAATCACATCCTCTGGTCACACACACAAATGATTCAACATTACAATACAGAAGAGCATGAGAGAAACAGCCATCATTCCAGCAGATGTAGCGCTGCAACACTCTCAGGTACACATCCGAGTTTCATGGATATGTGTGCGTGGAGTTTGTGGGAGTATTACAGCACTGTTAATAAACTCAGAATTCAGAGAAGCAGCGCTGTGAAATGAGAGAGAGAGAGAGAGAGAGCGCTTAGCATCTGGCCTGCAGATATGTTTAGGGCTTGTGGTCTTTAAGAATCTGCCTCCATTTCTAAAACACACACACCCTCACACACACACACACACCCTCACACACACACACTACAGCCAGAAGAAAATCTTCCACATATTCTGTACAAGGACAATTCCTCCATTACAATATTTTTTGACTTCTTAAACTTCTTTCAACTTTGTTTCACGCTGAAATATTTGTCATATGTGCAGGAACACAGATCTGATCGTGGTCCTGATCAATCTTCCGTGTTTCTTGACATCGTGTGAGAAGCTAGTGATGTTTTTCTCCTTTTGGACATTATGTTAGATGGGTTACGATATGTTTAGAAGGTGCATTGCTGGACATGAGTCAAAACCTGTCAATACAGTAATCCATGAAAATTCCACATTTAAAGATGAAATCTAAACGGTATGTTCTCAGTATAGATGTAACTAGAGTCGAGTTCCTCCAGGCCAGAGATAAAGATGAAGAGATGGGATCTGTACGGCAGTTCTCACCCTAATAATTCAGCTGTAACTTTGCACGACTTATAAAACTTTGTACAGCCGACATTGCTGTAGGGAACATTGACTTAAAAAAGAGTGTCAGCACATAATATTGAAATGCTG
Source organism: Botia kubotai (assembly GCA_036877585.1). Classification (NCBI taxonomy): domain Eukaryota; kingdom Metazoa; phylum Chordata; class Actinopteri; order Cypriniformes; family Botiidae; genus Botia; species Botia kubotai. The sequence goes on from JAZGTI010013366.1 coordinate 5,103, forward strand.
AATCCAACCTTTACAACATTTACAAAAATGTTGGTAAATCCGACACTTTTTCTGACAGTGAAATATAAACATTAAATGTTTACTAGTGTTTTCTACAAATAAAAATTAGGAATGCTGGCCGTGCCACAATGCTAGGGTGTTGTCGATTGTTGCCAGGGTGTTGCCAAGCGGTTGCTATGATGACTGAGTGGTTTGTAGTGTGTTAAGTGAGATGCACAATGGCGCGGCAGGTGCTGATGAAAAACTAGGAGCAAAAGGTGTTGAATTGTCTTAGGCGGCCCCCAAAACCTTGTCCTTAAAACAATGACCCCAATTCTCCTCACACACACACACACACACACACACACTGAACAGATGACAACAGAAGTGTGTCTTACAGAGAGACAGAGCACCTGTATGGTAATACTCTGCTTTAGTGTGTATTGTGTGAGGGCAGATTGTAGTGGTGTGTGGGCGTGTGCCACTGAGAATGACCACTGAGAGGATTTCATTGATCTGCTCCGAGGTTTTTCTGGAGGTGGGGAGATAGTAACGGATGGTGTGCCTCTTGTTTCCTGCTTGAGGAAGGCTCGTAAAGTTATAAAGTAAAACATGGACAGCAGAGAAAGGCAGAAGTTTGACGTGTGCCGCGGTTTGCAGGAGAGGCGGGTTTTCTTTAAATCGATTCTCTACGCCCTCCGTGAAAGGGACGCCATTTTGGGAAAGACCTTTAAAATGGATTTTCTGCCTCTTTAAGGAGAGTGGATGAGTCAAAAGGGGTTGAAAGGACAGATGGAGGACGGAAGCTGTAAAATTGATCTCCACTTTGAAGTGATGTGTTGGAGATAGAATGTGATTTTCTTTATAAGGTCATTTCAGTGGGTGCAGACTCGGGGAATGTGATGAATGTGATGGATGTGATGATTGTGATGGGATTCATTCACGAGTATAGATGGACCTAATGTCCCAGCGCTGGAAGAGCTGGATTTCTCTGCTTTTTGAAAAGATACGTCTGACAAAGTCTCATGACTTTTTTTTTTTAAACCTGTATCATTACTGACAGAGAGAGGGAGGAAAAGACGAAACAAAAAGAAAATTGCTACTGTACAACCCCAGCCAACAATTTTAGCTTGAAAGAATGTTTTCCTAACGTTTCCGTTAAGTAACAAAAACATTAGTAATGTTATTTTGATTGTTGATTGGTTTGGTTTTATAGATGCTGTATTAACGTTGTTGCTTGGGTATATGAACGTTATTCAAGCTTTTTAAAATTTTGTAACATTTTCAAAACGTTCTACTGACAACTTAAGAATAACGTGTATATATATATATATATATATATATAATGTTAAAGTATATAATTCTACTAACTTTACTACAAGAACATTTTTGATAGCTTTGAGAGAACTTTGAAAGCTGTTAGCTGGGACGTTATTGTAAAACTGCAATAAAACTCTTTCTGCCCTTTTCTTTCCTTAAAAATGATTCCACTAAAAATGCAGACAGGAGGTAATTGTGGAAGTGTGCCACTTTGGACTGTGGGGAGGGGCGGAGGGGCTCTGAAGAGCAATAAAATGCAAAGTTTTCTCTTAAGTAATAAGGAGGGAGAGTGAGTAGAGAATGTGAGTGTGGCTCATACTGTAAACAGAAGAGATGAGATTAGTGTAATTATGTGGAGCGAGTCACTTCTGTGTTCTCTCGTGTTTCTCTGTCGAGGAAGATCTTAAAGTGAAAGTGTACACGTGTGACCGGATGGCTGTAAAATTGATTTTAACATTCTGTGGTACGTTCACCTGATTTTAGCGAATCAATTAGTGCCTAAAGCAAAAATCTAAACCTGTTTTATTACATTAGCTGAAACACAAACATAATCATAATCTACATGAGTCTGTGTGCCTGTTTAACCTTCAGACTTTGTGGCTTTTTAAATTGTTTTGAACTTTCAGGCAGGCTTTGACTAATGCAGAGTTTTCTCTTGATAACATTTTCTTTGCCTACTTGCATAAATTATTCGCACATCAGTAACTTGCATTAAAATAACGTCCAGCATTGTTTATTTTTGTAATAAAAAGAGTATTAAAAGTGTTCTGTCATGCTTCACTGAAGTACTGAACGTTCATTAACGCTTAAAAACAATGAACACTCTATCAACAGTTTGGTGTGCCTGTGCTTTTCCTTCTCCTCTGATTTAATCAGAAGTTAATGCTGTGTGATATTAACGCAGAAGAAACAGTTTGAGATGAGGGTCATTTTCTAACCGGTGTAGGTGTGCCAGATGGAGCGGTTGACCAGCAGAGTGATGGATGAAGGCACTAAAATGTGTCTCTTCTCGAGGAGTGAAGTGCACTGAATGCAAAAGTGTGCCGGTGTGCATGAGGAAAGGATGGAAGGGAGGAGTAATTTTAATTAAAGGGCTTTTTATTAGCGCATACATAGAAGTCAACAGAGCGACAGCCATCAGTTTATCACAGCGTAATGGATGCAGACCACACACACACACACACACACAGTAAACAAACAACTGCAGTGACCTCTCAAGAGTATGTTTACAAGCTTTATTTAACCTGGCAAGACCTAACAAGTCAAGTCTGTTAATACCTATATATAATGTTAATACAACATCTAAAAACATTCCTAAAACGTTCAAAAAAAAAACAATTAGGCATTAAGCCATGAGCGATCATATATCACTCATATATTGAAAAACCTTCGACTACGGCTGATCCAATCAGATTTAGAGTCACATGCATTTAATAACAGAACAAAAAGATCCTTCTTGGTTCTTTAAGATGTACATAAAGCTTGTATAACCTTCAAACTTCAAAGATTATTCAACTTTGAAACAAGGTTTGCGACATCAAAGTTTGTCTTTCCTCTTTTAGTTCATAATTGGATCAGTGCCACTTTGAATGAATTAGGCTAATTACCATGTAAAACTCGGTATGCTGAAGGTCTTGCATACGCAGGAGAAATGCATTGGAACCATGTTGGTAACAGTAGGAGAGTTCGGTTGTCATCACAACAGAAAACCGCCTCTTGATTCCATTATGACATCATTCGTACGATGTTTGAGGGGAAGCGCTGTTGTATGTGATTTCTCTGTGGTTTAATTACAGCACAGATCCTGTGTCAGTGCTGGATGTTTGTGGTTCTGTCCCCAAACTACCTCTAACTGCTCTAAATGGCTCTTGGATCTGGATTCAGACTATTTGTACTCGAATGAAGAAATAAAGTCATTTTCTAGCTTAGGGCTCATAAAAAATTCGCTAAAATCTGAATCAGATCAGTTCCTCTGTGCTGTAACATAAGCTTGTGTGGAAAATCAGAGAGAATAACTGTCATAACTCAGTGCAGATTTTCAGAGATAGTTTGAATGAATGAGTCACATCCATCATTAACTCTTTACTTCTGTGTACAAAAATACAACAATTGTCTCATTTGCTTCTATTTTTATTCCCCCTTAGGAATATTAGGAGACACACCTGAGACAATGAGGATACTTGGATGAAACAGTTGAGAACTCCCTGTGGGTTTCCTGAGGTATGCATGAGAAATCTTTTTCTCCAGGTTTGAAACTCACTGGATATAGTATACAACACATAGTCATTCCAAAAATTGCCACTGTCAGTAAATCATGTTTTGGGAACCAGTAGGAATAAATCAAATGTGTGTCAGTAAAGGTTTGTGTGGAACTCAGATTCGGTGCCGTTTCAAAACCTGTGACAGTTTCTCTCCTCCATTGGAGGACGAGGGTTTTGGCACTTTAGACAGCTCTGTGGATGAGTGTGTGTGTGTGTGTGTGTGTGTGTTTGGGTTAATGAGGACACAGAGATGTTGAGCGAGGCAGTGTGGAACATACCCACTTATCTTTGACATCTGGCCCCTGGTGCCGCAAGATTGTAATACTCTGTGTGTGTGTGTGTGTGTGTGTGTACCCAGGAACTCCTATAGTGTTAGACAGGCTGTTGGCATTGTGCTGTGTTGTTTTCGGGTAAAGCTGACGTTGTGTGTATCAGTTCGGGTGGTCCAGCATTTGTTTAATTTGTCAGTGAAACACAACAATTGTGGCTTCTCTCTACGTCCACAATGACCAGTGAATGATGTTCTGCATCATTGGCCACTTCTTCTGTGTTTCCCCTTGTTGTTATCAGCAGATGTCTGAAATATTAACTCTCCTGCCAGAGATGGAAAAATGAGTTGTGGTATCGGGATATTTTTTCCTCCTCCTTATTACATTTAATCAAACTGACGGTCGTAATGTCAAAACCATGAGTTCTACAGTCACATTTTGGATACTAAGTAAATAAACTTCTTGACATCTTCTTGAGACTCTACAGTGATTGTGTACTGTCGTGTACTGGCATGGGAAAAGTTAAAAATGCCTCCTGTCTTTCATAAGGAGAGCGCAGGATCTGTGTTGCTCTGGATTATGGTCACAGGCTGTTCAACAGAAGTTCATCCCTGGGCAAAGTTTAAATTACCCAGCTAACAATTTTAGCTTGTAAGAACCTTTCCCAAGCATTTCAATTAAGTAACCAAACTGTTAAACATGTTATTTTGAATGTTCTAAAAACGTTTAAAATGTCCAGTTTTGTAGGTGTTGTGTTTACATTATTGTAAGAACATTATTTAAACATTTTGTAATTCTGTGACGTTTTTAAAACATTCCACTAACAATTTAAGAATAGTGTTTCGAAATAAAACCTTCAAAAAATAATCTAATATATAATAATCTACTTTTGATAACGTTAAGAGGACTTTGAGAGACCATTAGCCAACGTTATGAAAACGTTTCCTGTTAGTTGGGTAGCCTCATTAACAGCCATTCTTGAGTTTATATTATTTTTTTATTTTAAATAAATAAATAAATAAAATTTGAATTTAATACTACACCTCCAGCTAACAGGCAGGACAATCTAAACATGGCAACTTGTATTAAGACTCTTATAGCACATACGAGCCACTCGCATTAAGAGCTGCAGACCAACTCAAAGTTTTGTCATTATTCATTTAGCTTCACGTGGGCAGAACTAGTCCTTTTGTATTTTTATGTTTCCTGCAACTAAGTGTTCTGAAGAGAAAAAGGTCAAAAGTTTCATTCTGTTGTGTCACTGGAAGAGATTCTTCTGTGTGGAGGAGTTGGGCCTGCTTTTGATGCCAGAAAATGTAGATTTAACATCAAATTTTGTCAAAGGAATTATGAGTAAAGGTTGCGAGCGGGTTCTTATAAAGACAGAGAAGGAAGCTTTGCCTCGGGCTAAAGGTCATTGCTGACATTGATTCTCCACTGAATACCTTCAGGAATCTGTTTCATGAAAACTTCGACCTCGGTGTCAAGAATAAGGTTTCATAACTTTTATCCTTTTGTTTTTCTTTCTAGTGTAAATTTCCTTTCTTTATATGTTAGAAAACCTTTTTGTTTGTTTTTCTCTCTCTTCATATATACACAGAGTGTATATAGAGAGTATATGCTGTGTATACACCTCTAGCAACAATATATAACGTATATATGCCGTGAGAAAATGATGTGATCTTTGCTAGAAGTTTGTGTCAGTTTTGGAACATGTAATTTGTGGTACGACTGCCACAGAGTTTGTTTCAGCGTTCTGTGCCTTCTGTTCTGTGATAAATGTGAGCAGCAAACAGCAGAACAGGAGGAAGAGGGAAAGAAAATATCCGTTCCTTGTAACATTTTGAGAATGTTCAACTTTATGCTGCCAAGACCAGGACAAGATCCGATAAATAAACACGTTACAACCAGCTTACAGTGGCTCTGTTCCAAAACCTAGTGAGCCCTCTCCCTGCCTGCTCCCTACATAGGCAGCATTCTAATGTAAAGGGAACCTTCTAAGTGAACAATTTGGAACAATCTACATAAGCAGTTATAGAACCCAGCATGCATTTGTAGGTAACATTACTGCATAAACATGTTTAATATCTTTTATATTTAATCATATTTATAATTATAATATAATGTATAATATTTATTCAACAGGTTCTGAAATAGAGCTAGTAGGTCTGCTTTACCCATTATAATGGAAAACTCTGGCTCTCAAAGAGTATCAAATAAACAAACTCTGAATTAATTATGAGCGATCTGTGTAATCGCTGTTGTGTAATGCAGAAGAGTCATCGGTTAACAGGAAATGGTCGTCTGTTGGGATGAGTATGTATCACCAGTTCTATTGTCTCTTCCTAATCTGTCTGGCTTACCTATTAAGACACACAGCTGTTGCAGACTATGAACTAACACTAAAAGTGTGACAGTCAGGATCGAAACTGGATCGAACCAGAATCGTGGGGGAAGTAGTCCAATCACAACATCCTGATGGGGTATGAGTCACACCTGTGCAGGTGTATATAAGCAGCGGTAATATATGCCGCAATACACAAACTACATGAGGTCCAGGAAACTTTGTGTGAAATACTGTTCTAAATAAGCTCAACGAAAATAAAACTGAAGTGGATTTGACACACAATATAGAACTGGATCTGGAATTGACCTATTCAAAACTACCAGTAATAAACTGAAAGAGCTTTTTTATTATTCACTAAGGTCTCTATGGGTGAGATATATTTTTATTGGTCGGTCAGTGGAGTGGATGTTGGGTTCACCTCATCATTATGGGAGACATACAGAAGTGTGAGCCCTGTGGTTTTCTCCATAAGAGGTTCTTGAATTATGTATTAGCATTCAGCAGAAGTAACTGCTGTTATGACAAGAGCGCTAAAACGCCTGCTGGCACTTCTTAAATCTGCCAAAAGACTGTGTGTATTGTGTATTGTGTGTGTGTGTGTGTGTGTGTGTGTGTGTGAGAGAGAGAGAGAGAGAGAGAGAGAGATTGGCCTGACATCTGCTAGCACAAAATTTATTTCCTCAATAATAAGCGCGCACGTCAAAGACAAGGTTATGCAAACTTTTAAGAGATTCCTTTAATGCATTCGGTTTGACTTGGTGGAGTCGGGGAGGTTAACCAGTCGTTTGTTAACGCTATCGGCTGTCATCAGTTGTATAAACTACATACAGACAAATGAAGACACTAACTTGATTAAGCAAAGATTACTAGTCTGTGTGAAAGTGTCAATGGCTTGTTTTTCATTCAAACGTTTGTTGATTGGGAAGGATGAAAGCATTTATACCCAAGGTGTTAAAACGGAGCATTTACGAACTAGTCAACACTTCGATTCGCTTGCGTAATCCCATCAGATCGCGACGCGCTCTCGGGTAACCAAAATTAACCACACAGTGAGTGAATCGATATATAACATTTATTTTTAAAGCTCGGGATTCCATGAGGGGCTATTCCACGAACACTGTCAAATGTATCGATGTTGTTCATAACTGCAATATGCTCGGAAAATATGATAACAGTCGATTTTTCCTCAGCTGCAGAGGGCGGCCGACCGCTTCTCTAGCGTAGAGAATAAATCCCGAGCGCTGATTGGATGTGAGGCTGGAGGGGCGTGGCTTCGCCGGACTGCCCTTCCACAAAACCAAAATGCGACGCGAAGGAAGTTTCATTCAGCACTGGTTTGATAGATCAAGTGAACCGGTGACTTACTGTCAGTCTTTGTAGCGCTGGTTACAAACCAAATACTAACTACCCAAAGAGCGGTTTACTAACACCGCTGCACGGAAACGAGGCTTTTGAAGAACAGACTGCTCGGACTGACCCGCAGAGAGTCTAAATGGATCTGCTGTGGCTTTTCTACACCGGAGCGAGTGTCTGCGCTTTGCTCGCCTCTGCTGAAAGACACACAGTTTTCTGGAATAGCACCAACCCCAAGTAAGTTCAAGAACCACTTTCCGTAATTTACCACTTTGACCAGCTTTCCTAAATGTAATTTCATCCCGTGACACTGGACACAATACACTGGAATGTATACGGGAATAATCTAGCTAGTAATAAAATAATTCCAGCGTCGGTTTGCTTTCCTGGGGTTGAAGTAAACGTGTAAAGTTTATTTCTCCGTTGTTTTGCAAATGAATGCGGTTAGTGATTTTGGTAGTTTTAACCGCATTGGGATCGTTCTTGTTTACATTGTGGGTTCTCGGATGCATTACGACGCCTTTATGTTTTCACATCTTTACCTGTTACAGATTGCGTAATCCAGTTAATTATATTGCGTCATAATCAATGGACTAATTATCACTGAGTTGTGTGTTTACCCGTGATTGAGCATCTGATGTAATACAAAAATCTTTCTCTTTCTAAGAGAAATGAATGCTTGCTTATTTATTTATTTATCGTGCGCGCTGAACACTGTATCTCATGATGTCTGATAACTTTGCACAGTTTTGCATATTAGCTACAGTTACGCGAAGGACCGTATTCATTTAATACAAACTTCATTTAATGTATTGAATTGGAATTAAATGTATGCAATGTTAACAAAACGATGTACCCAAATAATCTTCACTGCCGTATGTGGCTTCAGGTTACACTTGAATATGATCGTTTTCTCATGAACTGGATGATATGAGGAAACCGAAGGGCTGTTTTCTTTCATTGTATGTGTCAGTGAGATGTTGAACTGTGTGTTGGATGTTAAAGGTAAATTGCGCGTATCAGGCAGGATTGCAAAACTGGGATTGCTCAAACGCGGAATGAAATGGTTCTTTTGAGTCGATTCACTTTAATGATTCGGACGAATCGAATAACCAAGCCTTAGCGCTTCTGTGGACTATAATGCATTTAGTTGACTAAAAATGGTAATCATAATCGAAAATATATTGCTAATTACGTATTTAATCTGATATTTGTTTTAGTACAGAAAATAAAACATTAAATATTTGCGCACGGAGCTGTAAAAAAGCTTTTGAGGAATGAGTCAGAAGAGTCGTCTAGTTAAAACGAACCGTTCACACGAACCGATTCGACGCCTGTTATGTAGCGCTGCTGGTGAGTTACAGGAGTGAGTTTTGAGCAGTTGGTGTCAATATTGTAAATGTGACGGGAAACACAGATGACAAAAAGAAAGCTTTACACATTGAGCGTCTTTCTCCTCCACACTGACAAACACAGATTCATCCCGTCAGTTCTTCTGTGTAAAAGTACATGTGTTTGCGTCAGCAGATGTCCATACAGCGGCAGTCGTGTAATCCTTGCGCTGTTTATTTAATCTAAATCTGTCTCATACTCTCTCTATGATTTAATCCTGATTTTAAAGACATATCAAAGGGGTCGAGCTGTGCGTTTGTTGTTGATTTCCTTCTTTTGCTTTATTTTTCTGTCTTCATTTTCTCCTTTTCTTTAGTTTTTTCTTTTTCTTTTCGTTTATTCCTTCCTTATTTCTTTCTTTATCTTTCCTTCTTTCTTTCTTTTCTTCATTCTCTCTTTCTTTCTCTTTCACAAGACTGTGAGTGAAATCATTTCATTGGCTCAATCCATGAATAATTCCATATAAATCGTTTCAGAATATTTAATTGTATTGGTTATGCATTCACGCCTGCTGTGCACATGGCTTTCAGAGTGTATAGGTGTGTGTTTATGTCTCGGGGGAAGGTGGACTCCAGGGTCGACGGTCCGATGCAGCTGAGCGTGTTTATGTTCATGTGAGGTGATTGGGTTAGGCGTGTAAAAGTGCATGTTAGAATGTGTAGCCGCGTGTTGAGGTTATGCTTGCTGCTGCTTGTCGGGAGCACAACTGTTGTGGTGTTGCTGACATTTCCACTGTTAATCAGCTGGAAGGGAGTGTGTGTGTGTCGGTGTGTGTGTGTACAAATTTGTACCCAAAAACTAGCAAAATCAGAGCAAAACCTCGAGTCCTCGAGAGAGAGAGAGTGTGTGTGTGAGAGAGAGAGTGTGTGTGTAGGGGGGAGAGAAAGAGAGAG
>JAZGTI010013367.1:0-14915 GCA_036877585.1 Botia kubotai
AAAAACGTTTAACACATATCCCCGAATTCAACAAAGCAGTCATCGAAAAATTTGCTAATATGAAGCAACGGCGCGCCAAGTTCTTATACAAATAATTGTAAAATTTAACGTGCTCATGTAAATAGCCTGTAAATAGCCTATACAACATTGGTTTGGGCAAGAATTGCAAAAGTAGGCCTAGAAATAAAATGAATAACATCAACAACAATAATAAAAAAATAAACAAAAACGAAAAAAAAGATTTGTTCATGTAAAAAGTTCGTTTGTTTGTTTTGTTAAATAACCCAGTTTCCTGTGCATTCATGGATATTACGACCCAGAAACTGCCCCTCCAATATTTTTGGTCAGGAGCCGCTACTGGTATCTACTATTACTATTATTACATTTTAATGTGTTTTTTAGATACTTTTTTCCGACCACCCTCAGCCAGTCACATGCTTCTCTGTTCACATGTGATAAATGCAGGAAAATAGTTAGGCTGACAGAGATTTCAAAATTAGACACATGCAAAGCATCTCTTTAAAAAACACATAAATGTAAATCATATAATCAACATTATGCAGCCCTAGCAGAGAGCCTAACTTGTTTTATGTATACTAAACAATTGCTGAACATTGTTTGCCTAACTTGTTGCCTAACAATTGCCTAACTTGTTTTATGTATACTAAACAATTGCTGAACCGTGTCACGAAGTATGTCAGAATGAAATGGGCAAGCCTAGGCATGCTCCCAGTGAGTGTTCTAAGACATTGTAACCTTCCAGTGTGTAGAGTAGGACTTCTCTTAATCCCCTAATTGGTGGAGCGGCCCTTATCCAAGGTCACTGCCTGTAGTGGCTGTCTTTGACTTCCCAGACAAGATTCCCACCAGGAACTCATTAGCAACACTGGGAAGTGTTTAACTCCCACCTGGGAAGAGAACACTATGGACCGCAAATCCTACTGAAGGAAGGTGACACATAGATATCTCATATGGACTCACTCACGAGAGTATCATTTCAATTGTGTTTCCACATGGAGGGAATGAGATTTTGTGTTAATGAAATCAAAATTGGCAAATGGAATTTGCATGCCATTCTCCGCCCCGTACATTCGGCTATTTACAAAACTCATATGCTCATATAAAAAACCTACTGCTGAGGGCCCCATCAACTAAGGGGGACCCTGACACAGTAGTAATAGCAGAAGATCTCTACCAAGAGGAAGACACTAGGTTTACCAACTTGGGAAACCTGTCCATGGAAAACTACATCACACGGGATTACCAAAGGAGAATCACCATGTGTGGAGAACTGAACTCAGGTACAAGGGCTTACATAACCAGGCGCATGGACACAGGTATCAGGTCTGGTAGCAAACTCCTTTGCCTGCTTTCTATCAGAGAGTGCTAAGATGAATGGAAAAAGTTGTTAACTTTCACTAGCATGGGGGAAGGGCAAGACATAAGTACATCTCATTGCAAAAGAGAAAGGGATGGTGTAGTGCAAGCGGCACAACCTGCCAGCTGCCTGGATCCAATGGGCCAAACTTTGCTTGGAGACAGCCTCTCCCCTCCAAAACAGACAAAGAGCTGTTCAGAGAGTCTGAAGCTTTGTTTGCGGTCCAGATATAAATATAGGACATGCACTGGACACAGCAACACTAGAGTTGGTTCCTCTCCCTGAAAGAGGAGCACTTGCAAATTCACCCTCTGGTCCCTGAAGGGAATGATAGGAACTTTGGACATGTAGCCGGACCAGGGTCTCAGGATGACGTGAAAGTCACCCGGGCTGGATTCTAGGCACCTACAGGACACAGAGAGTGCCTGCAGGTTTCCTACCCTCTTTATAGAGGCAAACTGCACCAAGAGGGCTGTTTTCAGTGTCACAGCCACCCCTAGGGGCTCAGTTGGGGTTTTATTAGGCCCAAAAGGACCACAGAGAGGTCCAAGATTCCAAGAGGGAATGGACCACAGTCTAGAAGGGTTGAGACCACATGTGGGTGGAATTTACACCATCCTCGATGAGTAACCTGTTGCAAGAGCTCATCTGCTATGCAACTGAGGTCCCCAGGAACATGAGTTGCACACAGTGATTTGAGCATGTGCTGATTCCAGAGGAGGAAATCAACGAGCTATGACAAAGGATAGACGGGTCCACCCGTGTGACAACATTTGGGTGTGATAATCACACAGTGAATGCTGCAGTGTCACGCCATCCTCAGAACCCAATTATATACCAAGTGCTGAAGCATAGGCATTAATCTTAGAAGAACTACTTGCAATAGCCCCAGGAGCTTCTGAAACATTTTGAGTGGGACCGCAGATCTCCATCTAATGGAATTCAAACAGAATAGCACTGACTGGGAGCCAGTCATGAAGGTAGTTGAGGAAACACACGCCCTATTCCCTTAAGGGAGCAATGGCAGCCTCAACAACTGTGGTAAAGACGCAAGGAGACAAGGACAGAGCGAAGGGAAGAACCTTGTACTTGTACACTCTCCCTTCAAAAGTAAACCATAGCAACCTCCTGTGTTGAGAGAGGCTCAATACATGAAATTACATGTCCTTTAGGTCTATGTCACAAACCCATGGACAGAAATCATGATGCACTTCTGCGTCAGCACCTTGAACAGCACTTTAAAAGGTGCCTTGTTTAAGGAGCGCAGATACAAGATGGGGCGCAAGCCTTCCCCTTTTTTGAGTATGAATAAAACAAGAGCTGTAGAGTGAATGACAAAAAGGGAACCATTACTATAGCCCTGACCTCATTTATAATAAGTCATTTGGACCTTGGACGGTGGTTTGTAGTTTTCAGAGAGAGAATGCAAAGATCAACATACATAAATAATAAAGAACAGAATCATGTTTATTTTATTATTCTTAGGGTTATTTATTAAAATGACTATGGTTCCAACTTCTTTATACAGATTTTTTGAGGCATTAATATTGTTGCTTGTGTTACGGCACAGCATTTGAGCTTCTATGTCCAGTTTATGTAACTTGATATCCCGATCAGTTTTTAACTCCAATTCTTTTAATCGGAGTAGTTGTGTTTCGTGCTCCTGTTTCTTTAATTCAAGATCTAATTCCTTTAATTGAACAGTTACCATCGGGTCTGCTATCTTTTTACTGCTTCCTGAATCTGCGTCATCCGATGCGGCCTCTCCGTCAGTCTCTGCCTCTGGATGTTCTACTACCGCACGTCCAGGTAAAACGCCTGCCTCCACTCACTTACCGTACAACTCGTCTTTAATAACTTTCTTTTGCTCTTTCGGGACGGTTAAGTTGTAAAATTCAGCTATTACAATTAAATCTTTTTTTACATCGATTTTTTATATCGAATTCTTGTAACGTAGGCGAAAGAGTAAACTTAAGTAGATTGAATTCCATTTTAAACCATATGAATTTCCTCCCCTACCGAAAGTTAAAAAAACTGCCAAGCAAAAATGGTTACTAAACAAAAATAACGAGAAAATAAACGATTGGACGAGTCTCCAGTTGTCACGACCTCACCAGTCTAGGTTGGAAGGGCCAGTGACAAAAAAAAAATATATAGAATTTTGAGGATGACAACACCCCTTCTCCTGTCCCAGCTCACAATGACCACGACATTTGATTTTTATACATTTTCACAAAAAGTTTATCATTACAAAAATCAAAGAATTGGAAGCATATGTCTTCAGAAGGGGATCAAGGCCAAAAAAACAAACAAAAGGAAAACTAACTAAGGGTTTAGAACTAAATTACCTATCAACACAAAATTCTCAAAAGAAATACAGGGGCAGGCTTCCCTGACTCCCTAACTAACCAAAACCAGGAGAAAACAAAGTTCACACGAAAAAAAGGCAATCCCCAACCTACTTGCTTCAAAATGAACAAAAGATTATTTACAAATAATGAATAACTACAACCAAACAACGAATAGCTGCTTACAAACTGAAGTCTATGAGTAGCGAGTTACAGGGGAAACAAATTATGATCAATATAGCCGTGTGGAAGCAAGAGCTCCACGGCACACTTACTCACACAGAGATTCAACCGTATTTCCACAACTACGTTATTCACAACACTGTACATTTCAAAAAGAAAAAAAAAGAGTTGTCTGGGGCAGGAGACCGAGGATGAAACGACGAAGCTTCACGACGCGCTCTCAACAGAAGCTCTCTACACTGCTCTTCTTCCTAGCATTCAAACGCTCCCACTCGCCACGCAATCTCCTGCAGCTGGTCCCAATCAAGTGCTGCCAGAAGGAGACAGAGAGAGAGAAAGAGAGAGAGAGAGAGAGAGAGAGAGAGAGACTGCGCACAATGTATATCACGCAATACAACAAAAACAAACATCAGACATGAATGCAAAAATTAAATACAAATAATAATGTACGTCCGATGACGTAACACTTGCAATTCTTATTCCATTCAGACATTCAATCCAGCTATCTGGACACCATCCTAAGATTGTGTTATTTTCCTGTATAATTAATAATTTTGTGGTTATTTTCTGATACATGTACCTAATTTAGTTATCTTTAAAATCCTTTAAAATGAATGTAGTTATCTTTAAAAGGCGTGGCTTCCAGATTCTCCTAACAAAAAACTGAAGTCCAGATGGAAGGTGGAGTGGAGGCAGAACAGGGTGAGGGATGGAGGGCCAGGACCATGTAGAGAAATGGGAGACTGAGGAGAGTCAGGAGACCAGGGCAGAGGTCTTTTTCATCTTCAATGAAAAGAAGACCAGGAACACTGGAGTGGGGTCTGTGATGGCTGAATACTGTGGCATGACATCTATGACAGCTAGAGGCTCTGGAATGGCAGCCCTGATAGATGTAGGCTCTAATGTGGCAGCCCTAATGGCTGGAGGCTCTGGAGTGGCGGCCATGTTGTGAAGATGGTCTGGAGTGGCAACCATGTTGTGGAGAGATTCAGGAGTGGCCCCATGTTGTTGAGAGATCCTGGCGTAGAAGTCACTGTAAATACTGGGCTTGTAATCCTCAGTGTAGGGCATGCTGGTAGTCCTGGTTGGTCAAGCTCTGTGGCCAATGAAGTTTGCCACCTTATACCCCCCCAAAAAATGTTTAGGGGGAGCTTCCTTTACCTCCCCAGCAGTGAAGACGTAACCATTAAACTGCAGGGAAAAATCTAAAAACTACAAACAAATGACCCCAGAAGACCATTACAGATCTTGAAATGGTTTGTTAAGTCCACAGCAGTATAAGTCAATGAGTGCATAGTCTGGCAGGTTAGAAAATTAAACAATGTCCAGAAATTTTTGAATGTGGTCCTCAAGGGTACAGTTAACCTGGCACAGGTAGGCAAAAGCTGAACTCATATTTGGTCAACTGTTCTATTACAATGGAGACAGGCAGGCAAGGAAAGCAGGCAGAAATGAAGATCCAAATGCTGTTGTAAAATTATTTACTATTAGTAAATACTATACTATACTATTAGTAAAATCCACAAAAGCGATAAACACAGGGAACAGGAACTACATTCATACATACATACATACACAATATATCCACAGGGGATGACAAGCTAACAGGTTAACAAAGGGGCTGGGAAAGTAATTAGCACACAAGACACCATGACAACAAACAAGGGAACAGAACAGCAGGGAGACAAGAGATAACATACTAAAGACGGGAACCACTCTCCCCTCTCCTCTCTCACATGTCTCTCTCTCTTTCAGTAGGGTCTGTTGGCATCTTTTGGTAATTTCAGCTGCGCTTTGAGTCTCTTCATGCCAATCTGAATCCGTTTATGGCCTGGATGGCTGTCTGAGCACTCACTGGGTTATCAAAACTCACAAAACCTAATAAAAAGATACAGACAAAATAAAAACATTCTCACATAAAAACCAAGAGGAAGAAGAAAACCCAGGACTGGACATATAGTCATACATATATTATTAGAAGAAAGTGTGAGCGTTTATTTGTATACAGTAGGACGTTTTAACAGTTTCAAAGCAGCATTACAGAAGATCATACTATTGTGTCTGTAAAGTCTAAATGGCTGATAGTTTACATAAAACAAAAGGGTGACTGGACATATGTTCTATCTTAGTTAGCATCTTCGTTAGCATTTTTAAATTGCAAATTGTTCACTTTGCACAGGCTGTGATTTATATGCAACAAAACCATGTTAAAGCTCCCAAGAGAACTTTATATTATCTACAGTGTATTAAACATTTTAAATAGTATAATAGTATAAACATATTAACTTTGATTTGTATTATGTATGTTGCTTTCTTATTATGTAATATGCTTATTATGTAGGCACATCCGTGTTACTTTCATGTTTGTGTTCCTTGCCTGTCGAAATTTTGCATTGGATAACTGTTTAGCTTACAATTGCTCTTTTATGTCTACATCTACAAATTATATATGCTGCCATATATATTTTAAATTGCCTTCACATATCTGTAGGCATACAGCATTTATACTGTAGACACAATTTGAACTAATGCAAAACCATTATGCTCCTTTTTTGGGGGGTCTTATTGACTTATGAAATATGTTGTTGTTTTTTACAATTAGTGGCCCGATTGACAAACATTATGTTGCCAAATGGCAAAAACATCTGCAGCACATCTGAGTCAGTAAAGTCCTGAGGCAAATGATAAATGAAGATGTCGCAACCCTCATGACCTGCAACACACACGCATGTACACACACACATTAGATTAGACTTAACATTAAGGCCCGGTTTCACGGATGAGGCTTAAGCCTAGTCCCAGACTAAAATAGATGTTTGAGCTGTCTTAACTGAAAGCAACTTGCACTGACATATCTTAAAATACATTAGTGCCATTGTTTTGTCTCAAGTTGCACACCAGTAATGAATTTTTAAGGCACTTTGTAAAAGCTACTTTAATATTCTAATTTGACTATGGTCTGCCCTGCTCCTGTCTTAATCTAAGCCATGTCTGTGAAAACTTGACACTATGGGGCAAGCGTGCCTGAGTCTGAACATGTGTAAAACCAAGCCTATTTATAGGCAAGTTCAAGGTCATGTAACATAGCATTGCACGCCACAAAGCCTTCAAAAGGCACCTGCAAAATATGTCATCAGCTTAAGTCTGAAGAAAGGTTGTGCAGGTGAGACTGAAATGCAGCGTCTCATTCCCTGTCTCAGGGAACCGGGTTACATAAGTAACCTGTCAGGGAGGTAATACTCACTATGCCACAATGAGGGAAAGCCTGCCCCAGATGCTGTGAAACAATGGCACAAAACATAGGAGCAGAGTTAGACTTGTCAACCCAGGAGGACCCGAGTGCCTAGAGACTTTAAAGCTAAACTATAAAATCTAATACATTTGTGCGGAGAGGACCAGCCCCCTGCAGCACAAACATCACTTAGGGATGCTCCCCTAGACAAAGCCTTGGATGATGCTACACCCCTGGTAGAATGGGCTCTAATGCTCAAAGGTGACACCAGGTCACAGGCCTCATAGGCCAGGGTAATAGCATCTGTGATCCAATGAGAAAGGCACTGTTTTGTGACCACATTACCTCAGTTGTGGCCACCAAAACAAATTAAGAGCTGAGAGGTCTTATGCCACTGGCCTGAGCAATTGACATAGACCCACAAAGCTCCAACTGGACACAACAAATGAAGCCTCTCTTGTTCCGGCAAATCAAAAAGCGGAGGACAAAAGCTTCAAGTACCACCCGGTGACCAGCTGCAGCAGGCACCTTGGCGATATAATCTGGTCTAGGGTTCAAAATGGCTTTATCAAAGCCAGGGGCAAAATCCAAGCAGGCAGTGTCTACAGATAGAGCTTGTACATCTCCCACTTTTTTGAGCAATTTAAGAGCTAAACGTAGAGCCACCTTCAGAGTCTGAAACGTATCCAAGGCTGACTCTAGAAGCTCAAATGGAGCCAAAGATAAACCTCTTAGAACAACAGTAAGGTCCCAGGAAGGGACCCCTGTGTGACAGAAAGGCCTTAGCCGTCTGGCACCACACAAAAAACGAGACTCCCAACTTGTCTCCCAATAGAGGCTCCATTGACAGGTTTGTGGCTAGCAAACACGGTGGCCACATAAAGCTTAAGGGTGGCAGGAGCCAACTCTGCAGAAAGGTGCTCTTGAAGGAACTCCAGCACTAAACCAACAGGGCAGTAAACCAGGTCAATATGGTGTCACCCACACCACAACACAAAGAGCTGCCACTTCAGGGCATACAGTCTCCTAGTAGATGGGGCCCTGGAACTCAGAATGGACCCGGGTCGGCCAGAGCGGCACTACTAGAAACAGCTAAACTCAATCCTGGTGAACCCTGGCTAGAACTCGCGGGAGCAAGGCTATTGGGGGAAGTGCACACAGACGCAACCTCTGCCACATCTGTACCATGGCTTCCAGCCCCAAAGAAGCTGGATAATTGAGGCAACAGTGTGTTGACTTTCTTAAAGGCAAAGAAATCCACTTCTGCCCAGCCATACCACTGCCAAATGGACTCCACCACTTGTGGATGGATCCTCTATTCCCTGGGCCTAAGCTCCTACCTCGACAGAATATCTGCTCCCAGATTCGCATGCCCTGGGATATACATCGCTCTGATGGAGAGCAGCCAGGTCTCTGCCCAAAGAATGATCTGCTGTGCCAGCCTGAACAGGTTGGCGCAAATGCAGTCCTCCTTGGTGATTCAAGTATGAGACCACTGTAGTGTTGTCCGTATAGACTGTGACATGTTGGCCCTTGAGGTGTGGGAGAAAGTGCTTCAGCACCACTAAAAGGGCCGTTATTTTCAGACAGTTTATGTGCCAGAAGAGATGAGTGTCTTCCCACTGACCACAGACTGGACGGCTATCGAGAACCGCACCCCAGCCCGTGAGGGAAGCGTCCGTCGTAACAATCCTGCGATGGCTAACGTTCCTACAGTGGGACCCAAGGTAAGAGACCGGGGTCTGAGCCAAGTAGAAAGGGTTTTAAGCCCCCAGCACATAACCCTTACCACCCTTAGTGGGTGGATTTTGGGATAAAACCTGTTCATCTTTAGCAGGAACTGAAACAGTCTCATGTGCAGTAAACCCATCGGAATCACATTGGCTGCTGCTGCAGCCATGAGACCTAACAACCTCTGAATCTGGAGGACTGTTAGATATCGGCCCACCTGAATGCTGCCCACAGCAACAAGGATAGACTCTACACGTGCAGGAGACAATTGTGCCTGCATCGTAGTGGAGTAGAAATTACTCCTAGAAAAGCAGATCTCTGAACAAGAGAAAACATACTCTTCTTGGGGTTAAGTCTCAGCCCTAAGCACCTCATATGAGCTAACACGGCATCTTAATGCTGTGTAGCTAACTCTTGAGAGCTCGCCATGACCAGCCAGTCATCTATGTAGTTG
Organism: Botia kubotai; assembly: GCA_036877585.1. Taxonomy (NCBI): domain Eukaryota; kingdom Metazoa; phylum Chordata; class Actinopteri; order Cypriniformes; family Botiidae; genus Botia; species Botia kubotai. The sequence goes on from JAZGTI010013367.1 coordinate 9,327, forward strand.
AGTATGCGGATGCATACTCAATGCACTTTGTGAAGGTGCGGGGCGATACTGAAAGAAAGCACTCGATACTGGTAGGCTTTTCCCCAGAAAGTGAACCTGTGTGTTCTGGCAGAATCTCAATGTGAAAGTATGCGTCCTTCAGATCTATTGTGACAAACCAGTCCTTGGGCTGGATTTGACAAACAATTTGTTTGATTATCAACATATACTGAATCTGTAACTCCTCAAAAACCAATTCAAGCGATGCAGATCCAGAATGGGCCGCAGCTCCCCATCCTTTTTGGGAACTATAAAATACCAGCTGTAAAAGCCTAGATCCCTCAAGTAAAGGGGAACCGTTCTATGGCCCCTTGCGCCAAGAGAGTCTCTAGCTCCCGGACCAACACTAAATGCTGCTTTCCTACCACCACAGTCTGTAAAATGCCATTTGAAATGAGGAGGATGGGAGGCAAATTAAATTCTGTACCCTCTCTCAACTGTTTCTAACAGCCATGGGGACAAACTGGGCAGAAGCTTCCATGCTGCTAGGAAGTCCGAGAGAGGTACCATCTTGTCTATCTGTCCAGTCTCCTAAAACAGAGGACTGGCAAGAGAAGTCTGGACAGATAAACTGGACATGTGCTCCTACACCCCAAAACACCTGAGGTGGGGAGGAAAGTAGAAGCTCCCACTGGGGGCTCCAAAAAGGGTTGGCACAGTAGAATGGTGTGCACAGGGACCCCTCATGATGGTATGTTCCTGCTGGCATCAGGTGTTCTTCTTCTCAGCCTTTGAGGAGATCACTGTCCTCAGTTCGAATCTCCTCTTACTGCAGAAGTCTCCTCTTGGCTGTGAGGCCTGAATAGGCTTACCAGTCCCCTTAGATCTCTGAGGGGGAGCTTGAGCAGTCATGCTGGCCTGCTGCTGCTGCCTATAAGCAGCCGAGGACTTGGAGGAAGCCGAGGTGGACGGACCACCTGACGCCACAGTGACTTGACCATGGTGGTGGAGGAGCTCTTTGAAAACCTTCTATTGCTTTGACACCTTCGATAGCCTCCTGGTATCTGTTAATGACAGAGCTGACTGCAGCTGTTTGCATCGGCAAACAAGGGCGTCCAAAAGAAAGGCTTTGTCCCTGTTGTGAATGCCCGACAGGTTGAGCCACAGATGGCTCTCCATAACCACCAAGGCAGCCATAGAACGGCCGATGGATTGAACCGTCTGCTTTGTGGCACAGAGGGCAAGATCTGTGGCTCTACAAAGCTCCTGAACCACGTCCGGTTCTAACCCCCCACTTTTGTCCAGGTCTTTGAGCAGGTCAGCCTCGTATGCCTGCAAAGCCACCATGGTGTGCAGCGATGCACCAGCCATACCTGCTGCTACACTGAGGACAGTCAGGTCTCTCAAGAGCTGACCTTGCATGCTCCGCTCCCAAACAAAAAACACACGTGATGCATGTCACCCGACGTGGCAAGGTAGTGCACACTTTTGAAGGTTTTTTAACCTTTTTTAACCTGACCTTTTCTCCTTCACACTTTGCCTAGCTACATGCGACAAACGGGCTTTTCTGCACAATTCTGGGCAATTTTTTTATTGCCCACTGCACATGGATCCACACGACACTGACTCTTTGTTACAAGAACAATAAGAACAAGCATAATTTGAAATGGTTTATTACTGTTTTATTTATTTATTATTTAAAGTGTGAAATAATAGAAAATTTTGCAGGAAATTGCATCACCCTCTTGCTGTTGCTGGGGTTGTTGGGCAACCAACTTTAGGTGGTCAATTAGAGTTGGTGTTGGTGGTTTTGCAGGAAGATTTAATTTTACTTCTCATACAATTAGTCATAATTGTCATACAAAAGTCATACAAACCTTTCAAATTTATTATTTCCCTCTTCGTAGGCATTTATTGTGTCAATTCAAATTCACTCTTATTTCTTTTTTGACATCAGTTTCTGGTGTTACAAGTGGATGCTAGAGGGTCTGACCATGCAGCGTTATCTAAAGCAGCTATGATTGTGCTGGTTGGTGCCAGGTAGTGATGTTACATATAACAATGAAGCTTTGAGGCAAGTATCGAGCACACACCACAATCTCTAGTGCTTCTTAGTTCTTATTTGTACGTAACCCGCACGGTACAGAGTTGGCACATGCTCTGTGACTAAAACAGTGAGAAAAGGCACAAAGGAGCACACCATCAACACTGGACCAGATTACCAGACTATGTTCGCTCTGGAGCCAACTTTGCAGCAAGACCAGGAAAATAACCACGTAAGGCGGGGCTGTAGATTTAGAAAGGTAAGTATTTGAATGTATTGCAGATATTATCTAGGCAAAGGAAAATAACAGAATAACAATATGCAAAAGAAAAAACCATAAATGGGGAAAAATACCGAAATAACAGTACGACAATAACTGTCGTCTCGAAGGATAGTTAGCACTATAAGATCCTCCAATGAGTTTCACCAGTGTGAGTTAAAACAATTCAGTATAATGACAGTAGAGTTCAGTAACGAGAAATTCCAGTTGAGCTCAATGTCCCTAACACTGTTGCGGTGTTGGTTGTTAGCACTATTTTACAACTGATAAAGATGATAAAGAGAAACATAACCAAATATATCTCTGGCTCACAGTCTTTCTGGTGTCCGATAGACAAGAGATGAACTTGAATTGCCTACCGCTCAGATGAATAAAATAACACGATCCTATAGTTTCGTAAAAAACAGGTGGCTTGCCAGTTTCCACCAATGGCAATTGTCCTCTTGGATGGTAGAAACAGTAAGATACTGGACCTCCTCACTCCGCATTCAGGGAACAGGAACAACAGGATAGGAAACAAACATAAAAACAAAACAAAAAAACCCAATCAAGAGAATAGTGGTAGTAGTTAGAATAAAACCCTGAACAATTAAAGGAAACTGTTTAAACCGCACTTTTTGGTAATTGCATTCAATACAACGCGATCGCAAAGCACTTAAACTACTTCTTGTTAACTGCAATGCTACATTAAATTTGGCTATTTTAAAATGTGACTTAGTGACGTAGTTTCTACATAGGCAAAATTATAATTCTTTTTTTAATTTTATTTCATATATTTTTATTAAAATATGAATTTCATACTCCATGAATTTCTGTGTTCTGTCTTCTAAGAAATTAAATAAAATTAAATGTTTTACACTCATTCAATTGACTTATTTATTCATTCCCATTACTAAGGGCTTTAGTAACCTGGGTTACATGTACATCCTTGTTTCATTTCCTTGCTTCCTTTTTTGCATGTTAACTCCACCCTGTTAGGATGCGAGGGAAGGTGCATGCAAGAATGGTAGGCAGACAAAAAATACTTCAGCATAAGATTCCTTGCTTATGCCTTCCTCACTCCTCATTCCCGCCTCCTGCAATTAGAGAATTGAGATGTCCTTTAAGATGACTGACTTTGACCAATTTCCGGGTCACGGGAACAAAGACAAAGGAGACAAAGGAGACAAAGGACCGAGGTAATGAAGAAGGATCAATTTGAGTAACAAAGGAGACAATCAGCCCCGTATTGAAGCATGTTTTGATTTCACAGAATCATGTGTTCGATGCTAAATGAAGCCTCACTTTCTGTCCAATCATGTGCGCGTTTCGCTTTAGGTGTCAGAAAGTTTGAATCCACTTCATGAGCCCTCGTTGGCTCAGTCTGGTTGGTTTGTGAGGAAAGTATTGTATGTTTAAAGCTGAAATTTAAAGCAATACATTGCATTTAAATCATCAAAGTAATTTGGATCTGGAAGATAGCGAAGATATGATGCCAGCAGCTCAAGCAGCGAGTAGAAAGAAATTAAAAAAAAAAGGGAAACTCAGAATAGCTGTAACAATAACTCTGGAGGCAGTGATCCATGATCCATGTGCAGTTTATTGAAGAAACACAAACTCGAGTAAACAGGCAAGGGTCGATACCAACAGACAGATATAGCAAGGGCAAGACAAAAATCCAAAAGCAGTTCCAAAATTGGGGCAGACAGCAAAGTACAAACAATAATCCAAACAGGCAGTAATCAGGGCAGGCAGCAAGAATCATAAGTATATCCAAAGCAGGGTCAAAAACACAAAAGAGATAAACCAGAAAACCGCTCAGTGTCGTCCGGTGGTCGTTGCAGGAATCAACGGAATTGGAGGCAGCATTCATGACAATAGCACAGGAGAAGGAAATACATCAAATGAAGAGATGAATAGATTAATGTGCATGGTGATGATGACTTTTGAGAAATTATCAGGAAAACACGTGAATCCTATTGTGTTGACTAAGGTCATAAATAAGATGGTTGGTGCTGTGAGTATGGCTCAATGCTTAAGACAGGGAAGAGTACTGATTTTTGTTAGAAAAGTCAAAATAGCAAGATGTTGCACAATGAAATAAACTGTTAAGACTTAAAGATATAAATAGGGAGAAGATATCAGGGATATTGAGGGATTTGCGTCTCAAACGTTGTAAAAGGTGTTATAACAGGTATTCCTAATATATCAATGAAGGAAATGACAGAAAACGTAAGTGGAGGAAAAGTAGTAAATGCAGTAAGGTTATTTAAAATCAAAGATGGCAGAGATATGAAAGTTTGCCTATTTTACTGGCATTTAAAGAAAAAAATCAAAGGGATAAGTTATCCAGTATGAGAATATGTCCCAAACCATTAGGCTGTTTTAAATGTCAGTGTATAGGACATGTAGCTGCTATACAAACATAAACAGGGCAAATAAAACATTTTTAAGTTTAGAAACATTTTGAGCCCCCCTTCCTTGCTTCATAGTGGTTTGATCCACTGCCTGCTTTCCCCATGTACCTCACCTACACACACACAAGTCTGGTGGGAGGGAACAAAGTTCTGCAGTAGTTGTGGGCCTACTAAAAAATATGATCACTGATGTATTTTTCCATGAGTCTGCTATGTTAGCGTTTATAATGTTACTGTTAGATTTCCTTGTATTTGGCTGACCAGTTGTTGGGTGGCTCGCCAATGTATCAGATTTCTCTAATACATAAAATAAGTAATCTTGACCAAAGTTCAGGGGAAAAGAGTTTATTGATGAAAGTCGTGTAGCATAGCCGTCTTCTAGATCTTAACCCAAGGTACTGTCTGTGTGACCAGACCTTATACCTGGAAACAAAAGGCCCACAAACAGAATACAAATGCAATTGGGACCTCCTACTGGAGGCTTTACAATAGGCAGGCCATTTGGTTCACAATGCAATCGGGACCTTCTACTGCAGCCATTTGGTTCACACCTTTACAGACCAACTGTTGAACTCTGGGGCACAGTTACAATGCAACACATCAGATGTTGATTCCGTCTAGGGAACTGTAATCCTTCAGTTATCCGGCTTGTTCAATACTGTAGCCTGATGGATAGTTAGTCACTTACTACAACGAAAATGGCAATAAGTTTATGTGTGAACTGATATTAGGCTAATATTGTAGATGTACCGTTGTGTTGGGTTTTGTTTAAAATGATATTAAGTGGCACATCAACTTCAACTTCAACTTCATTTATTTATATAGCACATTTAAATGCAACGTTGTTGCCCAAAGTGCTTCACAAAATTAAAATGAAATAAAAACTAGAC
>JAZGTI010013368.1:0-12883 GCA_036877585.1 Botia kubotai
AGATCTGGAGCTTTTTAAGGCCTTTCTATAACTTGAAACATTCTCCTTCCATGCTATCAATCTCAAATGAATTCTATTGTACCCATTTAGATTGAGTCCGGCTACCAACTAGACAGATAGTGTTGGTGTTAATAATGTTTCTCATAATAAATTATGTATAGTTTTTGTGAGAATTAGCTGTTTTTTGCTATGAATGGCTCTTCACTATGAAATATGATCAGACATTGTTTAAATAAAAGATAATCCTATGTTTAAAAGCTGGTTACTAGTTAATATTACTTTGTTACAGCAAATGTTTTTTGATACCAAGATACCGTAAAAGCACAAACTGTAGCACAAAGGTTAAGCTTATGTAAGAGGTGTTATTTATCAAACATCAGTCATTCTTGTTCTTGTCATTTTGTCAAATAAGATACATTAAGTGTGCATGTGTGTATTTAATGATGTAACTACCCATAGAATTTAGGTGGGCTGATGAGAAATCAGTTCCTGTGAAAAACCGAGCTTCTGAGGTCATAGCATTATAATCAGTATAATAGATCGTTTACTCACGCATGATTTTCTGTGTTATTCATCATTCAACGGGGTATGTACCTTGTAAGTACACTGTATTCACTGTATCCATTTGGAAAGGGAGCTGTCTGAAACACCAAATACTATTTTTTGCTCCAGAAAAAAACAAACTTAAAAATATTTTTGTATAAAGGTTTTGCTTAAAACATATGCCTGTGCTATTGTTTTAATGGCACCTGATATTTTGCTCCACTTTCTTGAATTTAAAAGTGTATGTGTCAAAGTATAGAGATGTTCTCAAAGCCAACAGAATAATAGGCATATAACTCCAATTTTGATTACATGGGAACTTTCAAACTGTACTCTAACACACCTGTCAGCTAATGTCAACTGACGCTGAGTCAAAACTATCTATCAGGGAGATGTCCAAGAAAACTTTGAAAAAAGCTTTTTTTATCTAAAATAAAGATCTTTTCACCATGAAAAAATGTTTGCAAAATCAATAAAAAACAGATTAGCAGTCCCACCATAATTAAAGGGCTCTTTCTTTTTTTTGTTGAGAAAAACAAAGCTCAGAAGTAGAAAGACCACAGACATGCATCATGTTGACATGCAAATGAATTAGCCAAAATAAGTCATTCCTACCATAGCATATAGGTGCAAAATGAAAATGCTGCTAAATCACTTTCACGTCCAGCCTGATATTTGAAGTCAATATTGAGTCTTCCTGAAGCACTTTCTGGATATTGGTTTGTGTTTCATAAGACAACCAAACACACATACAGGCCTCTCATATATTATGGAGCAGACACAATGTGTAAATGAGGATGTCAGCCACAGACACATGGTCAGAGTCATCCTGCCATTACTGACACATCATCTCTTTGGGCTCCGCTGTTGTGGTGTGGTGCATATTTTTCAGCCATTTGCATGCCATTTTTTCAGAGGAGTGGGAGCGGCCGGGTGGCAGCTGCATGCTGAGAGAGCAGACACAGGGCTTTTCACGCCACCTGGGTTGGGCAAAGCAGCTGAGCTATGGAAAAACTGAATAGAGGCAGTGCGAACAGTTTGAGTAAACTGTAGTTTAGATGGCTTGCCAGAAAAAAATTGACTTTGCAGCCCACAGTTCATTATGGAAGAAATTAGCTAAATGTCAGTTTGGATACAGTGAAGATCTGAAAGCAGTTTTTAAATAACAAATGTATAACAAATAATAACAGTGAAATAATGACAAATAATACCAGTGAAAAGTATATTTCAAGCTCTTATTGCTACTACTTATTGTCATTCTGGTATTATTATTATTAATAGTAACCTTCCTTTTAGACCATTAGTCAGCAAATTATGTTGCCTTCTGTCCATACTTATTGTCATTCTGCTATTATTATTATTAATAATCACCTACCCTTCAGACCATTAGTCAGCAAATTATGTTGCAATGATGGTCAGCACGCAGTTATAATCAAATGAGTTACCATGACTGGAATGTTGTAATAACCAAGGCTAAAACTCTCTGGATCACAATCCAAGACTAGATCTTGATATAAAAAATTCTGCAGCCATTTTTACTTATTATTGTATACTTGGTTTAAAACTAGTTTAGGATCATTTAGTTATTATTATACAAAATGACAAAGTCACCTTTGTGGAAGTATGCATGCTGAATACATTTTATGTGACAACATCTGTGAAGCATGGAGTGTGAGCTAACATAAAAATGACTGTTTTCCTCACAGGATTCTCTATCCTTCAAGCCATTATGGAGGCAGCAGTGGCAAACAACTGGCAAGTAACTGCACGGTCGGTGGGCAGCATAACAGACCCCCTGGAGTTCCGGCGCATCATCGAGGAAATGGACAGGAGGCAGGAGAAACGTTACCTTATTGACTGTGAAGTGGACATAATCAACATAGTCTTCGAGCAGGTAAAGTTTGTGCACCTGTTTCTCACACATTCCTATTTTATATGTCTGACAGATTTGTCTACACATCACATCAGGCAGCACAACGCCACAACATTAGGCAGTCTTCAATGGAAGCATCGAAGCTCCACTCGAAGGCTCATTATTTATTTCCTGTTTAAATTTTAATGCATACATATAAAACATCAAAAGTCAAAATGATTTTTGTAAATCATTTAAAAGTCATTTAATTAATCTCATTTAAATCATTTTCATTTCAGACACACAGAGAAAATAAACTGAGAGTGTGCTGTTAAAAATAGAAACCAGGGATCTGTCAACTAAAGGCTTACAACAGCTTTGTTGATTATAATGCTGTTATATTATCAAGTTATTTAGTTCTGGTGCATTGCAATCAGTGCAGCTGTAGGAGGTGGACAGAGGTCAGAGGTGAGCAGGCTCAATTATTCAGTACAATTATTTATTCCTTATTTATTCATATTCTTGATATGAATAATTCTTGGTAAGTCCATCAGTCTTATTGAGTTGTTATGTGGACAAGCTGACAGAAATATAGATGGGTTCACAGAGCTCACATTTAAAATGAATCATGAGCAAGTATTTAACCCAACTCTTTGGTTCTCTTTGGACCCTAATAGATTAGCCAAGCACTTTGATATCTGTCTGTGAAGGATAATTGGCTCCTGAACTGGAATGTCCTCTTTAGCTATAATTTATATGAATTAGTTCCAATACCAAATACCAAATTCAATACCCTGCATTGAATTTAGTGAATTTTGTGTCACTCTCATTTTATGAATTAGTTCTGAGACTAATTTTAATACAGGGTATGTATTTAGTCTTCACTTACTACAGCCAACATAAATCAAATTGCTTTACTAGAGGATTATCATTCAAGCTGAGCAATAGATGTTGTCATTGCTACATTTTTTTTAAAAGGACCAGAATTTGTACTACAAATCAATACAGAACAACAGTGGCTGCCTGCTTTTTTAGAGGTCTGAATTTTAAAAAGATTTTCCATTTATTTCTTCCATAGGGATTTCAAAAGTGGTAACACTTTATTTTGGTGCCTTTGTTACATGTTACATGTACTTACCATAGTAATAACAGTTAATTATGCAAAATTACATGCAATCAACTCTGACCAAAATCCTAATCCTAACTATGTAAGTAAGTACATGCTGTTAATATAAAATAACCTAGTTCTTAATTGTATAATTACACTGTAACAAAGACATTGTAATATAAAGTGTAACCTCAAAAGTATATTCAGAGTTTTAAGCAAAAAACTAAACCAGCCAGCATTATGAAATTAGATAGAAAAATGTTTAAGCCACCTGACATTGGATTTGACAAACTATTGATTTATGGTCATTGATGTTATTAATGAAATGCCATATATTTGAGGTTCATGCAAAATAAACAAACATTTACACATATATCAGTTGTTTGAGAGTGGGGGGCTGACATGTTTATCTCATTCTCAATAGGATGTTTATATCTGCTACATCTGTTTCCGTGGTAACAACGACTGGAAACGGTCTGTCATTGGTAGATCACTCTTCTGCGTGGATTCCCTTCTTTTCACGGCAGCCCCACCTGCTCTCTCCCTGCTCGCACGCCGCGCTCCCTCCAGGATTCAGCAGCGGCTATTTGTCGCCGGCCCGCCACCTCTCTTACCCGTGGATTTGGCTGAAGCTGGCCAGTATTTCAGCCTGGGCCGGCTGACCATTTGCTGGCTGCTGTTGCTGCTCTGCAGACCTTTTGTCTGAACATTTTTCTGTTTCTCTGTTTTCAAATAAATATTGAACTTTGGTTTTCACCTGCAATTGGATCTTGGTCTCGTTCCTGAAAGCACAGACAAAAGTTTGAAACCCTAACCACCATAATGGCTGAATTAAGCGGCGGCTTCTGCGAACTTTAAGACATTATGTCGTCATTGACGTCAGGGACCCCCCTCTCCCTCACTCAGCGCTAACCCGAGCCACGTGCCATCAACCTGCCCTTGTATGATGGAGATCCTAATTCATGTTGGGCGTTCATGTTGTCTCAATGTTCGCTGGTGTTTGCGCTACAACAACGCCGATATGCCACTGAATGATTAAAGGTTGCTTACGTCATTACTCTGTTGACAGGAAAAGCTCGTGAGTGGAGGACTGCTGTATGGGACGCAGGTGCCTCCTTCTGCACTGGTTTTGAGGTGTTTCATGTTGAGATGACAAAGCATTTTGACCGCTCTGTTAAGGGAGATGAAGCTGCTTCCAAGCTAGCTCGACTCTGTCAGGGAGGCCGTTCAGTGACTGAATATGCCATTCTATTTAAGACCTTAGCAGGTCCTGCGATTGAAATGAGGGGGCGCTGCGAGCTATGTTTTGGGAGGAGCTTAATTTCAACATCTAGGATGAGATTGCTACCCACGATCTGCCCCAGGACCCGGAGGGCTTTATAGTCTTAACATTACAAAATGTCAAATAAATAAAACCATGGTTATTTTCATAAGAGACATTGTAGTATAATATTATATTTGTTTATGTATAGCATAGTTTATATATGCGCTTTGTTCAAAACTAAAAGTCAGGAGGAGAAGGTGAACTCGCTGTCCAGAACCATCTGAAGTGCTTCTTCACTCGTGTAGCGTGTCATTATTCAAACGCGCAGATAAAGTAAGTAAATTCTATGATAAAGCTTTGACGATTTTGACCCGTACCGGCCCGGGTCAAAAAAACGTCAAGCCCGATGCTCTATCCTGTCAGTTCGAGTGCACAGGAGAGGAGTCTCCGGCGGATGCCATACTCTGGGGGGTGGTGTTGGGGGCCCTTTTCTGGGACATTGAGGGGCGGGTGGAGGAGAGGTGAAGGTGCTAGATGGGTGTCTGGTGGGTCGGTTGTTCGTGCCGGAGGCGCTGTGCCCTGAAGTCCTTCAGTGGGGTCATGAGTCTAGGGTTGCCTGCCATCCAGGAGTCAGGAGGTCACTGGCTGCCATCCGCCTGCGATTTTGGTGGCTTTCTATTGGCCAGGACATCAGGCAGTTTGTATTGGCTTGCTTAATTTGTGCCCAGAACAAGGTCTTCAATCATCCCCCCGTTGGTCTACTCCAACCTTTACCCATTCCCTCTCGTCCTTGGTCACACATGGCTTACCACCTTTAAGAGGTTACACCGTCATTCTCACGGTGGTGGATCGCTTCATTTTGTCACCCTGCCCAAACTCCCCTCTGCCAAGGAGACAGCTCAACTGGTAATTGACCACGCCTTCCGGATCCATGGTCTTCCAGTCGATGTGGTTTATGATAGGGGTCCCCAGTTTGTCTCTCGTTTCTGGCAAGAATTCTGTCGACAGATCGGGGCCTCTACGAGTCTGTCATCAGGTTTTCATCCTCAGACTAACTGACAGTGTTAACCAACAGCTCTCTTGGATTGAGTATGCCCACAATACTCTCCCAGTGGCATCCACTGGTATGTCACTGTTTGAATGTTCTGTTGGCTAGCTACCTCATTTTTTTCCCTCTCAGGAACCCGATGCTGCGGTACCGTCTGCCCTAGCCTTTGTTTGGAGATGTCGACGTGTCTGGAAAAAGGCTAGGAAGGCCTTGACCCAGGCTTCCAGACGGACCAAAGCGGCGGCCGATCGCCACCGGACTCGCCTCGCTATGTCTGTGGTCAGAAGGTATGGCTTTCTACCAAGGACCTGCCTCTCAAGGCGGTCTCTCACAAGTTAGCGCCTAGTTTCATTGGCCCATACCAGATCACCAAGGTCCTCAATACGGTTGCGGTACGACTCAAGTTACCTTCCTCTCTTGGTCGGATGCACCCTGTTTTTCATGTATCCAGGGTTAAACCTGTCTTTAGATCTTCCCTTAATGCCAACATGTCATCCCCTGCCCCCCCATCCTCGTCTAGTGGATGGTTCTCCTGTCTGTTCTGTTAGGAGACTGCTAGATGTTCGACGTCATGGCAGGGGTTTCCAGTACCTGGTGGACTGGGAGGGTTATGGTCCGGAGGAGAGAAGTTGGGTTCCAACTCGGGATATTCTGGATCGGGGATCGCTGATCAAGGACTTCCACCGGAGACTAGGTAGACCTCCTCCTTGAGTCGCATGGGGGCGTCCCTTGGGGAGGAGTTTATTGCCACGACCTCGGTGTGGTCTGCCTAGGTTTTGTTGTCTTGTGTTCGTTGTTCGGGTGCTTTGTTGTCCTGGAGCACGTTTGTTTGTTTTGACAGCTCGACATGTGCTCCGCTGTTATTGTGGTGTCCACCCCGCCCCTTTTGTTATCCCTGTTAGCTAATTTTCCCTGTCACCTGCACCTTGTTTGGTCCTAATTATCTCCCCTTTATTATATCGTTGTTTTTTCTGTCTTGCGTCAGTCCGATATTTAATGTTCAGGAGGTCTGACGATCTAGCAATTTGCGCTGATATTCAAGCCGTCTTGTCTTGTTTATTTTTTCCCTAGTCCTGCCAGTCTAGCGTTCCTGTCTTTTGTCTTTTTGTTTTTATCTGCCTGCCTTCTAGGATTCTCCCCTGCTCTCTGCCTTGGCTCTACTGTACACGGATTCCCTTCTTTTCACGGCAGCCTCGCCCGCTCTCTCCCTGCTCGCAGGCCACACTCCCTCCAGAATTCAGCAGCGGCTATTTATCCCGCCGCCTGTCTTACCAAAGGGCTTGGCTGAAGCTGGCCAGTTCTTCGCGCTGGGCCGGCTGACCATTTGCTGGCTGATGTTGTTGCTCTGCAGACCTTTTGTCTGAACATTTTTCTGTTTCTCGGTTTTCAAATAAATATTGAACTTTGGTTTTCACCTGCAATTTGATCTCAGTCTCGTTCCTGACATCTTTAGGATAATGGGTAATTTAACTAATGATGATTTTTTAAAATTAACTTTGAATTACACTGATTTTTGGCTTCTACAAAAGTATATGTAATTATTATTAAGCATAATCATGGTTGGAGTTCATGGTTGATCTAAAAGATTTATACATTAATGCTAAAATTTTAAATTCTGAACCTTGCTGGTTCAATTATTAACTACATTATCATTCCTTATGTTATTATATTTTGTTACATTTGTTATTAATCTGCATTTAGGTTTTGTCCACCTTAGGGTGTTGAAATGCAGTGTTATGCATGGACTTAAAAACTGTATCTCTCTGATATATTGCTGTAGATTTATGAGTAAGAGGGAGAGGAATTAATGAAATAACAGTGGAAATTCTGTGTTATTGCCCTTCGAGGCACACATTTTAAATCCATTTTTCAACCTTAGCATGTATTGGCTAAAGAGAATCTTATTGAACTAATCTCCTTAGCCTTTCTGACGATGATAGCCAAGATAGGTTCTGGACTGCAGTATTTCATAGACCAGTGCCACAAACTTATGCCAGGCTGGGAAATTGCACAACAGAGTTCTGCTCACCATAATCCATCTGAACTTTGTGATCCTGAACCATTCAACACAGGCAGGGAATGGAAGTCATCCAACAGAGGGTTTCAACAGCTAAGTTAAGCTTTTTTACTGCCCTGCTATACTAAGTATGTCAACCCATTGCAATAATTTATAAGCAATGCCCTTGCAGTGGGAGCAGACTTGGGGCTTGTGTGTTTTCAGGAGAAAAACTAGCTTGTGATCTGAGGTTTATGCTCAGGATGTGTCAGTTTATACTGTGACCATCATGCTCTGTCAATGTGACATTTTGTATGTCATGCTATGTATGAATATGGTAAAAGATATTACAAAATAATGTAAAATACCAATGTGTGCTTTGTGAAGGTTTTGGTGTAATTTGCAGGAATACCCAGAGTACCTTTGCTTTCTTTGATGGGACAATGGCTCTACCTTGGATGTATCTGCTGATGTTGTAATGAATGAATTATATATGGGACTGACCTTGAGATACAATGAACAGCACCAAACACAGAGCCACAGCACCAAGAACAGTGCCATGCAGGCATGATTAAAGTGTGGCAATACTACGCATCATCTTGTTCCTTAACAGCCTTTTGAATCTGGAGGACTGTTAGATGCTTGCCTTGCAGAATACTGCTCACAGTGGCAAGGATTGACTCCACATGTGCAGGAGACAACTGTTTCAGCGTCATGGTGGAACACAGATCAACCCTAGAAAATTTGTTCTCTGTACTGGAGAAAGCATACTCTTCTTGGGGTTAAATATCAGCGCTAAACACCACATATGAGCTAACACGTCATTTCAGTGCTGTGCATCTAGTCCTTAAGAGCAGGCCATGACTAGCCAGTCATTTTTGTAATTTAGAATGTGGATGCCATGGAGTCTCAAGGGAGCCAGAGCTGCTTCCTCACACTTTGTGAAGTGGAAATAGGGCTAGACCGAAAGGAAGCACTCAATATTGGTTAGCTTCACTGCTGAAAGCAAACTTGAACGTCCTGCGAGTGAAAATATTGGGTACACGTACCCTCTCTCATGGGGCTGGCCCCCAGAACAACGCTGCTGGCATCAGCTGTTCTTCTTCGCAGTCCTTGAGGAAAGTATAGTCCTCTAATCAAGCTTCCTCTTGGGCTGCGAGGCCTGTGTGTGCCCGACCTGCTACCGCATATGCCTTGCCCCCTAAATTTGTTTTCATGTGGTAAAAGAGGAGAGATAGTCCGTAAGCAGCTCTTCCACTGTAAGCATTGCCCCATATCCATGCTTGTGCAGCCCTACAATAGATAAATAATTTCTTTTGGCCGGTATAAACACACAAGCTAAATATTGGTTCTTCTAAGACTTTGACACCTTGGTGTAAAGATCAGGTAAGACAGACATTTTGGTGGGGAGGCTGTTCTGGATTGGACGATAAAAATGTATTGTCTAATTTGGATAAAATTTTTGGCTGTCATTCATATGGCCACTTGAGGCTTAGTTTCTTAAAAGCCTCACAAAAAACAATCTTAATGAAGCAGAAAGGGGAGGCTGATTTGCCTACAAGCTGTCTACAGGCTACAGCATGGGCTTATAATTGAGCTTAGAAGAAACCGCAAAGCAGGCCTCGGCAGATGCAGAACCTGAACCAGGGTGCAGCTAGCAAATACACACATATCATGTGTTGCCCGCCACAATATAACAATATTCTTTGAGTTACCTCAAAAAGGAACTTTTCTGTTATGCTCGTCCATTAAAGCAATTAAATTCACAGCTCATAAATAAGGACCCTTTATTCTAAACTTATACATACAGGATTACCCCAGTATATAGAGAGAGGGGTAATCCTGTAAAAATTGCAGGATTTATTTTTTGAAATCATTTGAAAAGCATACATCTCAATTTCAAAAACTTACATTTAATTACCTCATGGCCATATACAAAGTGCAAAGTGAAAATAGTTATTCATCATACATTATTTTAACCTAATCACCATAAAATTAAAACAGATTAAGTTCTGAACAGAAGAGAAATTCTGGTACTGTAGCATCACTTAGTTTTAGTATGCCTTGTCATGGGTATATAGTTAAATGACCAATGGCATTCTACTGTAAAAATCTGTTTTGTGTCAACTCTGTTAAGCGATAAAATGCTTCAGGTTTAAATATTACTGTTAGGAATCTGGACTCCTATGCTATGGTGGGAGTCCGGACTCTTATTGTGAAATGCATTGTCTGTTCTGGTTTTTCATGTCTTCACTTCCTGTTTGATAATGGTCTTCACCTGTTACACACTGATTAGTTTGCCTATTTAAGTTCCTGGTTTGTATGTGTTGGTTGTTGGTGATTGTTGATGTTGGTGGTTAGTTTTGATTAGTGCTCTTGTGCATTTTCTAGCTTTTGGATTTTTGGACCTTGGACTTGGATTTTTGATACCCCTTTTGGATTTTGGATTACCTGATGTTTCTTGTCCTGGACTGTTTTTGTATTTCACTGCTGTTTGTACTTGTCGTCACCCCATTCATTTCAACGGTTAGTGTTTGTGTTGTTTTGTGTTTGTTCATTTATTAAATACTGTTTGTTTTTGAGTTCCCGTGTCCCGTTATGTTTCTTACATCACAAACACACCTGTTCCACCGTAACAGAATCACCAACCAATTAGACGACAGCACAGCAGTTTTTTGGTTTTTGTGTTTTGTTTGAAATCATGTCTTCGTGGCCGTGTCAGAACGGGAGATCGATGGACACCTATGTTCAGGATTTTTTGAATGAAGTTTCTCCCCTTTGAGGACCGTGCTATTATGACCATTTTTAGGTCAGGATTGGACCCAGCGTTCAAGAATGTTGTTCT
Organism: Botia kubotai; assembly: GCA_036877585.1. Classification (NCBI taxonomy): domain Eukaryota; kingdom Metazoa; phylum Chordata; class Actinopteri; order Cypriniformes; family Botiidae; genus Botia; species Botia kubotai. The sequence goes on from JAZGTI010013368.1 coordinate 10,657, forward strand.
CCTGCCTGATATTACATGGACAATTGAGGAGTATGTGAACTTTGCTTTGAGGTTGGCCTTTTCTGACCTCCAATTGGGGGAGGCGGAGATCGAGCCCGGGCCCCTCATGGACTCACGGTCTGAGCCAGACAGGATCAGGGAATGGATCACTCCGGAGCCAGAGCCGGCTTCAGCTGTGGAGGAGGTGTCAGCGACTTCTGCTCAGGCCCAGGAGGAACCGGCGCTGGCGGGTGGCTCCTCCGACCCCCTGGCCTTCTTGGAAGCTGTGGCGGCGGAACTCGCTGACTTGGCGAGTCCGCTAGCCACTCCAGAGTCTGCCCAGCCAATGGCGCTAGCCACTCCAGAGTGTGCCCAGCCGATGGCGCTAGCCACTCCAGAGTCTGCCCAGACGATGGCGCTAGCCACTCCAGAGTTTGTCCAGACGATGGAAACCACCAGAGCCTGTCCAAGCGGCGAAGTTCGCCACTCCAGAATTGGTCACGACGGCGGCGGCAACTGACCGTCTTATTCCTGTTTTAGCGACGGCCTTAGCCTGTTCTCCGCTCTGGCATCGCAGGACCCCTCCCTGGCGTCGCAAGTCTCCGCCCTGGCGTCGCAAGTCTCCGCCCTGGCGTCGCAAGTCTCCGCCAAGGCGCCTTTCACCGTTGATGTCCCCTTGGTCATCAACGGCGCATATACAGCGCATATATGCTTTTCACATATATATTTTATTTTTTTATTAGGGGTTCAAGCAAGAAGTGCTGAAACCCTGTTGTAATTAAAGGATTTTTAGGGGTTTAAGCGTGTAGCGCTTAAAGTCTATTGTAATTGTAGAAATTGTTGTTATTATTATTAGAGGTTCAAGTGTAAAGTACTGAAACCCTACTGTTTTTGTTAAAGTTTTTATTATTATTCCACATTAAAACTGGTCATGCAGACCAAACAGTAAGGCATAGAGACTTGAAACTTGGGTGTACAATGTTTTTAGGGTGTATGTAAAAGTGGGCGTAAAATTCCATAAACTTAACATTGGGCTAAATTTTGTGATGTTATAGCTCTGCATTAGAATGTTGTAAAGACTTGGGGGTGGGCTCATATGGCTCAGCAGCAACAAATGGTGACATCACAACTTCATAGCCACACCCTGGAAACCAGTTACTGTACCCTAGCAATCGCCCCATAGACTTTCATTTAAAAAAATCACATAGACGTAACATTGGGCAGATCTTTGTGATGTCATAGCTCCGCATTAGAAAGGTGTAAAGACTTGTGGTGGGCTCATATTGCTTGACTTAGTAAGCAGCAACAAATGGTGACATTTTAACTTCATAGCCACGCCCTAGCAACCAGTTAAAGTACCCTGGCAACCACCCCTTTGACTCCCATTTTAAAAGGTGAGAGGCATCAGAACATCCTAGAGACAAGTGGGTGGCCTCTTTTACCTTTGACTGGCAAGTAATCTTTAATTATTACCATAGAAACTGTCCAGCCATTCCCTAACAACCATTTAGACCACCTTAGCAGCCAACATGAATTAGCTATATCTCAGCACCAGAACATCATAGAGACATGGGAGTTGGCTATTTTGGTTCACACACATATCCATCTATTGGTTTTACACTTTTAACTGTCTAGCTACACCCTAGCATCAATTTACTCTAGCCTAGCAGCCATGTAATAAAATGAATAAGCCATATCTCAACATTAGAACATTGGCATGTCGGTGAACTTATTTGACTCGGGCTGTCAGTGGGCTTTGCCCTGGCAACTTCCTGACTACACCCTAGCAACCATTTTGATCACCCTTGCAAGCTCCTAACATCATGAATAATCCATATTTTAGTATATCTAGCATGTTAAATCATGCTAGCATTATACTAACATTATGGTAAATTATGCCAACATCATGCTGACCTAATGCTAAGTCATACATGAGGGCAAGTTGGGGAGACGAGCCAGGCTGGGAGTCCTTGGGGCCGTGGTCAGCCCGACCCCGGGCTGACCACCAGGAGAACTGGGAAACTTAGGAGGACCCCTTCCTGGCTTGTGGCTTGGCGTGCCGACAGGAGGGAAACCCGGCACGCCGACCGGAGGGACACCCGGCACGCTGACCGGAAGGAAACCCGGCACGCCGACCGGAGGGAGCCCTGGCACCTTCTGGGACGCTGCTGAGGCGGGCGCCTTCTGGGACGCTGCTGAGGCGGACACCTTCTGGGACGCTGCTGAGGCGGGCGCCTTCTGGGGGAGA
>JAZGTI010013369.1:0-14913 GCA_036877585.1 Botia kubotai
GTCGGGTATGACCGTCAGAATGCCCTGCAGCTGACCATGACCATGTGTTTGCCAGAGCTGTCCGAAATCCAACGTGCTGTCAAACTTTGGGTGAAGAAGACCAATGCTCAGTCGGTATACATAGCCACTGACTCAGAAACACACAGCACAGAAATTCAGAAACTCTTCAAGGGCAAGGTGAGGCTCACACTCACAATTTAAACATTTCAAGTATGTAGCTTTCCTGTAGCTCAGTGGTTAGAGCATGGCGTTAACAACGCCAAGGTCATGGGTTCGATCCCAGGGATTGCACATACTCAATGTATAGTGATCAATGTGTAGTATAATGCAATGTAAGTCGCTTTGGATAAAAGCGTCTGCCAAATGCCTAAATGTAAATGTAAACATGAGTTAATGAACAGAACAAAATACAATGTTGAAGAAACATGTTGTTTTTCTGTTTGCGCAGGTGAAAGTAGTCAGTTTGAGGCCAGACACTGCTCAGGTTGACCTGTATATCCTCGGCCAGGCCGATCACTTCATCGGAAACTGTGTTTCATCCTTCTCAGCCTTCGTTAAAAGAGAGAGAGATATTCACGGGAGACCCTCATCATTCTTTGGCATGGACCACCCAGGAAAAAGGAAAACAAAGGACGAACTTTAACTTTAAGAGTGTTTCTTTTTCAGAACCATGAAGAACAGTTCATGTTTTCAGGTTGTTTGATTAGATTCAAGTTTGGAAGTTGGGTTTAGGTTTTAAGTTAGAGTTTAGAAGTATTTCATACCCAACAGTATTTAAATGAAGGGAGAATAAAGACAGCACATTTCATCCTACTATTTTTCAGCTTTTTTTTTTACTTATACAGGCTCAAAAGCCTCACACAGCCTATTCCTATTACAATCTGTCTTCTACTGTGGGTCACCAAAACAAAGCTGAATGGTGTATTACAGTGTTCTGACAGACAGATTTATAGTGGTATATTGTTACTGCATGAGGCGGTTATATTCACTGACCTTTTTTTTGAGGGAGGAAACTGACCCCTGTGGGGGTTAGTAACTGATGCTGTCAAGGCTAATTATAGCAGATAGAGAGAGAATGCTCAGAATGAGTGAAGTGGTTCGAATTTGCACTTGTAAGATCTTTTAAGACCTCCAGAGGCACCAGGTGATGGTCTTGTTCTTTCTGAATATAAATATGTATGACTGTATTAAAGAATGCCAATTAATAATGTAACCATGTATGAAAATGAATGTTGAAATTGTTGAATGTCGTTTGGACTCACTGATATTTTGTGGTAATGCATCTGAGGTTGTCGTTGATTTTTTTTTTGTTCTGAACGTCAGTATGAAATGTGAATGGTAAAACTGTTATACAAGTGTTTTAAACCGTTTGTAAGTAATTTTGTACATACCACATTTTTGCAAAAATTGTCCAAATGGTGTTGATGTGATATGGTATTATTACGGGGTTGTGTTATGTAATTTAACATGACAATTAGCAAATGTTTTACTATGCCATGTAGTTAGCTTTACTGTCACACTTATTATAACAGCGCTTTCGCAATTTCCATCTCTGTGTATATGTGATTAGGCAAAAACAACCAGTTTGCAACCTTTACAAAAATGTAGCATGGTAACATAATTTCAACCATCAGACTGTTAGCCAACACTGATTAAAAAAGGTCATTAAATTGAGTTTTTTATGCAAAAAATTCAATGTTACATAGAAATCGGTATGATATGGTTTGGGAAATGTGTCCGTTTGGTACTGATGGAGGGCAGTAGTAGATCCTTCCCGGCCTGCAGGGGGATCAGCAGCTCTCCCTCTTTCTCTTCCTATACAGATCTAATAGAGCCAGACATGGCTGACGGGTTTCGTGCGGTGAGATACGGTTGATTTAGTATATTTGTAACGCCTGGTAGGTTTGACAGATATATGCATGTGATGGATACGAAGGATACGATCTTCGGCGTAACTGACAGGTTAAAGCGTTAAGGATGGCAGAGGTGAGCTGGATTATTCATGTATATATGCAATGACTTCTGTGTAATGAAGCCGTTTGTTTGCCGTTGCCAGGCCGCTTGTTTAGAGTCTCTGAGGATCTCGGTCTTCACCGATCTCTTTATTTACATTAACCAGCAAATATTTAAGGTATTATAATGTTATAACTACAGGCATATAACATAATTTTAGTTATAAACGATGCACCTTTTTACAAAAGCGATCATCCTCGTCTCATATTTTAATCCTGTGGTTTGTTTTTGCAGTATTTTTCTGGCTTTCGTACATGATAACCGAGGTCGATAATGGCTCAAATAAAGCCAGATTTACAGATTTAAAGACAGATATTTAAGATTAAATTATATCAGAGGATCTGATGTAAATGATCTGTTGGGTTAGCAGCTCTTAGCACTGCTGCTACAGCTAATGTATTTGATAGATTAAGCTTGTTATTAAGAGTGATATAATAGATATCCCAAACGGCCATAAATGTCTGTTTCGGGAAAATTACGTACTTAAATGCATTATCTTTCATTATAGCAAACTAATAAACGAGTACATTTGTTTGTTAAATATATACGTTGGCTGATTGTAAAGAACAGTAGTAAATATTGTAACATTATTCTAGGACATTATTCTACCAAAAGTTTCAGTAATGATGGTACTTCTTTGTAGTTTGATATATTCACTGGCATTGCATAGTTGCTCATTGTATTGCTATGGTACTTGTTTATTGCCACAAGGCAGTTTTTAATAGACTCATGACTTCGGTCAGCCACTTGATCATTTGGCTCCTATAAATATTTTTAATATAAAATCTATAGCTTTATTTTCTTCATATTGATATAACTGGGTAGCTGCTTATCCTCTTGTGTTTAATAATTAGTTTAATTTTGGCCATTTTACCAAGTCTCATGTTTTATTTAATCTGTCAGTTTTGTTTGGATTTGTCATTAGCTCATAAAATAGACAACGTTACTAGCCTATTTTCTTGCAATTTTGTAAGATTGGTTTAGTAATCTGGCTGTGTCTTTATTTTAATTTCGTCAGTCTTTTTTGTGTGTAAACAAAGTTAAAGTGAACTCCTAATACAACATTCTGCTTTCGAAATCATGAGGCACTGATTTAGTCACTTTTCTACAGTTGTACAGTTTCTACAGTAGATGATAATATTTTCTGTGTATGTTTGCTGTAACCACAAGCCAGTTTTGTTCATTCTAACTTATTGGCGTGGTACATATTTTACTGAAGACTGTCACAGCATGTTGCTTTTTTCAGGCTCTGATGCTGGCAGTACCATCACTGTGAAGTAATACTACAGCTGTATTAGAAGCCAGCACATGCACCAAAATAATCCATAAACTGTCAAAATGTCGAAAAGCAAAAGTTCAGAATCAGTTAAGGTGGTGGTGCGCTGTCGCCCCATGAACGAAAAAGAGCGTGTCGCCAACTTTGAGAGGGTCGTCTCTGTTGATGTGAAGTTAGGGCAGGTGGCCGTGCGCAACCCCCCTCGGGGTACGTCCTCCCACGAGCACCCCAAAGTGTTCACCTTTGATTCCGTCTACGATTGGAACTCTAAACAGATGGAACTATATGACGAGACGTTCCGTCCGTTGGTGGACTCTGTGCTGTTTGGCTTCAACGGAACCATTTTCGCATATGGCCAGACCGGCACAGGAAAGACTTACACAATGGAAGGGGTGCGAAATGATCCCGACAGAAGGGGCGTCATTCCCAACTCATTCGAACACATTTTCACCCACATCTCACGATCACAGAACCAGCAGTACTTGGTCAGGGCTTCATACTTGGAGATCTATCAAGAGGAGATCAGGGACCTTTTATCGAAGGACCAGTTTCGCCGTCTGGAGCTCAAAGAAAGGCCTGATACAGGGGTCTACGTTAAAGACCTCTCTTCATTCGTCACCAAAAGCGTTCGTGAGATTGAGCATGTTATGAATGTGGGGAACCAGAATCGCTCCGTTGGTGCCACCAATATGAACGAGCACAGCTCTCGTTCTCATGCTATCTTTGTCATCACAATTGAGTGTAGTGAGCTGGGCCCTGATGGGGAGAACCACATCCGGGTTGGGAAGCTCAACCTTGTTGACCTGGCAGGAAGTGAAAGACAGACTAAAACTGGTGCACAGGGTGAACGCTTGAAAGAGGCCACCAAGATCAACCTCTCCTTGTCTGCTTTGGGAAATGTCATCTCTGCATTGGTGGATGGAAGAAGCACCCATATCCCATACCGTGACTCCAAACTTACAAGGCTTTTGCAGGATTCCTTGGGTGGAAATGCCCGAACCGTCATGGTGGCCAATATTGGACCTGCCTCCTACAACATAGAGGAGACTATAACGACTTTACGTTATGCCAACCGTGCAAAGAACATCAAGAACAAGCCCCGCGTCAATGAAGACCCCAAGGATGCTCTTCTTCGTGAGTTTCAAGAGGAGATTGCCCGCTTAAAAGAACAGCTGGAGAAAAGATCTGGCAAGAAGAGGAGAAAAAGAAGGAGAAGGAGGGTTGGAGAGGGAGGAGAGGAGTTGGAGGATGGGGAAGACGATGATGATGAAGATGATGAGGAGGAGGAGGAAGCAATAGATGAGGATAAGAACATCACAGATTATTGGCGGGAGCAACAGGACAAGTTGGAAAAGGAGAGGAAGGCCATCATGGAGGACCACAGCCTGGTGGCAGAGGAGAAACAGCGGCTGCTGAGAGAGAAGGGGAAGAAGATGGATGATCTTCGCAAAGAGAAGGAGGCATCAGAGATGCTGACGGCCAAAGTTAAGGTAAGAAAGACCACAACATGCGTACAAAATGAACACTATTCCCATTCTGATTAAACAGGGAAGCACAATTAAGATATTAGTGATTCAATAACTTATGTTTGCAGAGTCATTAAACAAAACAGCTAATTAGAGTAATTATTTTGTGAATCAGTCCACTCAGTTTGTTTTTGTTTGCAGTCAGTGAAGACAAGATGAAATTATTGTGTTGTTTCTTGTTAGTCTTTGTATCTCGTCACATTCAATTCAGGCTGCAGATGCACAACTAAATGTGAAACTTAATTAGGACCCATACTATTAACAATTGTGACTTTAGCCTAGCTAATATCTTGTTTAACATATCTTTATCAGGGTATACACCTGGCTTACCTGTTTTTTGTCTCTCAGGCCATGGAGAGCAAGCTGCTGGTTGGAGGGAAGAACATTGTGGACCACACCAATGAGCAGCAGAAGATCCTGGAGCTGAAAAGACAGGAGATAGCAGAACAGGTAAGGTTTCCAATGACAAACTGCTTATATGCTATATAAAGCTTGGGCTGGGCGGTGTTGCAAGGTTGTTTTAAAGAAAATGTTATTTGAGCCTCTTCATAGTTTGAGGTGAGGATATTCTTGGAAACTTGATTTCTGATGATCAAAGCATTCATTTCTATTTTTTTCCACATGTAGACTTAGTGTCTGGTCTACATTTAGTGGGACTGTTTATACACACCTTACAAGCACCTTACTTATTTACTGTTGCCTCTTATTGTAGTTGAAGTTGCTTCCATGTCCTCATTTGTAAGTCGCTTTGGATAAAATACTAAATGTAAATGTAAATGTACAAAAAACTAGTAGCCTCTTATTGTCTCTTAAGGTCAATATCTCTTGTCAAAAAGATGGTGATTGACTTGATTGAGATGTTTTGAACATTGTTTTCCTTCCTTTATAATGTGTGTGAGCAGAAAAGGCGGGAAAGGGAGATACAGCAGGAAATGGATTGTCGCGATGAGGAGACGTTTGGGCTGAAGGAGACGTACAGCTCACTGCAACAGGAAGTTGACATCAAGACCAAAAAACTTAAAAAGGTATCTACATTATGTATGCTAAAGGTCTAAGGCACTTACACAAATTGTATTTGTTCCAAGTGGTTGTGGGTTCGATTCCCAGAGAAATGTATACCTTGAATGTATGTTGTACATACAACATACCACTGTACGTTGATTTAGATAAAAGTGTCTGCCAAATGCACAAATGTAAATGTAAAAAATGAATTACTCTGTTCTGAAAATATGTTTATATACACAGGAATATTAGACAGTCCTTGAATTCTGTTTAGCATCACCATAAGATGCTTAGAAAAATCTGATTAAGAAGCTTGTAGTGCATGTGGTCGCATGTATTTTTGGGCCCAGCTGTATTCTCTTGGGTTATTAGTAGTAGGACAGCTCTCATTGTGGATCTCCATCTGCTCCATTTGTTTAGAATTCTAACATGGCTACAATTGTTTGTCCGTTTAGTGCAACGCTGCCCAATCAGACTCCTAGAGGGCCACTGTAAGGCCTGCAGAGTTTAACCCTTCAACACTAATCAGACGTGCTAAAACCAGAATCAAGAGCTCCAGAATTAATCAGACAATTACTGTTAGGTGTGCATTACTAGGGCTGCAGAACTGGACATATATTCCACTTATTCCTATGAAAATCTGACTTTTGTTGTTCTTTCTGCTCTTGTCTAGCTGTTTTCCAAGCTGCAGTCAGTGAAGGCAGAGATTCAGGACGCCCAGGATGAACATGTTAAATACAGGCAGGAATTGGAGCAGACGCAGAATGAGCTGACCAGAGAACTCAAACTCAAGTGTGTAAACCGAGCGCACTTTATCTGTTTATCAGAGTTGTTCTTCTTTCTGATTATCCATAGCAATCCTTTTTTTGCTTTCTTTACCCTTTATGAACAACCTTTAATTTCCATCACCTATCTAACATTGCTTTGAAAATAATGAACTAATGAAGCCATCATTTTGTCATATGTGGACGCAGTGGTCAGTGTCTGGTTAGGTTGTAATGCAGAGGCTGAATTTTAAAAACTAACCTCTAAAAGCACTCTGACCTAATTAAGTCTTGCTGATGAGATGGACTGCCTGGAAACCTGGACTAAGCACCTACTACATTACAAATGTCAGCAGTTTAATACTACACACAAACACTCTAGTGTGTTGTGGTAGAGGGCCCATTTGGGACTTAAGACTGCTTTTTAACCATCTGCTGTTAACAGCTTGTATTTCAACATTTGTTTCATTCCACCAGACATCTGATCATTGAGAACTTCATCCCAATGGAGGAGAAGAACAAGATTGTGACAAGGGCCACTTTTGATGAGGAAGACGACATGTGGAAAATGACGCCCATCACCCGTATTCAGAGGTATGATGGATATCAGTAGGGTTGGAAAATGAATGGGTCTGATGTGTAGTGAATCGGTCTGATAAGTTGTGAATCGTCCCTGAACCACTGTAAACATTACTTAATGTTCCACTCTGAATTAACTTAGAATACTTTGTAGGAACGTTGTAAAAACATGGAGCTAAAATGTTGTTTTTTTACTTTCTTTTGGTTTATCAGTGATCAGCAGATGATGAAAAGGCCAGTTTCTGCAGTCGGGTACAGCAGGCCTCTGAGTCAGCATGCCCGCATGGCCATGTTGATCCGGCCTGATGTCAGATACAAAGTATGCTGACACAGTTCCCATAATCCCCTGCACAGCACTACACAAAAGCTTCAGTTACAGCTGCTTCATTCTGCACAGTTATGCAGATGAGCTCTAGTGAAACACAGATGACACACAGCTTGACTTTCCCCGTTCTTTTGCTCTCCATTGGCCTCATGTTTGATGCTGTCTATTTTCCAGGCTGAGAATATCTTGCTTTTGGAGTTGGATCTTCCCACCCGCACCACAAAAGACTATGAGGGGCCGGTTATTGCACCTAAAGTAGCTGCAGCTCTGGAAGACGCTCTGAGGGAGGAGGATGAGATCCAGGTGGACGCCTCTGGACTCCATTCTAGTCTGGGTTCGGGTCCTGGCCTGGGTCTCTGTGCCTCTGCAGCTGAGTTCTCCAAGAAACCAAAGTCTGGGTGAGGATTTGTTCCTTTCACTTTTCTCCTCCCACTGTCTTACCCAGAATTTTTCACCACCTTTTTCTTTTATAATGTACCTTCTTATTTTTTCCCACAATCCTCTTACAGCCGCCCCAAAACTGGCAAGAAGGTGAGCACTCCAACTTCAGCTCACAGCCCCTTGTCTGGCTCAGGGTCCCCTCTCTACCCGCAGTCCCGTGGCCTTGTGCCAAAGTGAAACCGCCTGTCTGTGAAGACCTGCGTCCTGTTCCCATATTTTGCAACAGTGTCGTCACTTCTGGAGGACCAAAACACTCCCAGGATTTGACAAGGCACGGAACAGTCATGTATCAATCAGAGTTAAGGAAGATGGTCCACTATATGAACCCACTGTTAGGACCAGTCTTAAATGCTTGAAACCTTATGCTTACAGTGTTGTAATGCAATACTAAACAAAAAGTATTTCCAGAGCTTTGTAGGTACTTGGCATTTGGCATCTAATTTGTAGAACAAAAAATTACATTTATCAGATTTTAAAGTCTTACAACGCACCATACAGTGAAAATAAAATTCCATGTTTCCATGTGTGTGTAAAAATGTGTGTGTGAGGTCATTAGATAAATTGAAACAACGTCTGGATGTCGTGCCCATGTGTGTTAGTTACATGTCTGTTGTGAGAAAGTTTTTATTGTGTGGCTAGTTTGTGTCTCTTTATCCAGTTGTATGGTTAATGAATTTCACCCTCTCACATAAAGAGTTAGAGATTTATGCTGGTTCTGTCCACAGAAATGCTGTATTGTTATCAGACAAAAGAGTAAGCACATTACATCATTGGCCAGGCCCAAAACATCCTCTTTAAGCCTTTTCTCTGAGACATTGATAGGAGCAGGGCTGGGGAAAAAGCCAGAGAGATGTTCTTGACTGAACTATTGTTTCAGTCAGCGATGTATGCTGTGTTTTCTTTTCTAGATTTCTTAGTACAAAGGATGGATGTGGGATTACAGGTCATCACTTCAAACACACTAAGAATATCAGGGTTCCAAGGTGCCTTAGATTCTCATTAGGTTTGGAAGCGAGTCCCTTGACCTGATTGCTGGATATTTAAACCTTTAATTCAAAACAAATCCCCAGATTTGAACAATGGCTTTTAAATGCATGCTTTCTTATAACTTTTGAAGGCTTGAATTTAAAGTTTAGGTTTCACAATAAAATGGTTTGAAAACAATACACTCTTTTTCTGAAGAAAATACATGTTGAAAAATTCATGACTTAAAAGTGATACATAGGTTTATTGTTTCTGTCTGTTATAATTGTTCAGCCTTGTTTGCCCCTCCTTTAGCTTACTCTTAATGGCAATACCATTGCCTGCTGCTACTGTAGGGTTCTATTACCCGTTGTGACACAGCATACTGTATGTATATTGAGACATGTAGGTCAATTTTTCTGCTTTATTATTGCAGTTGTATTAACAATAATAATAGATGCAGTCATAGAATAACATTTAAAGGCTAATTTATTACCATACTATTCTATTTGATAAGGAACTGTAGATTTTGCAATAGTCTTATTTTCATTTTAGATTTGTATTGTTTATTTTTGAATATGTATTATTTAAAGTTCTGTACAAATTTATTTTTGCATATGAGATATGGATCATCACTTGATTCACTTATTTCTTATGTGTTAACTAGATTACATCATCAAATATTAAAACGTCTGTAGGAATTTGTTTTCCAAATCCTGATGCTGATACTTCCATAGAGGGTGGCCATAAAATTCTCCCTTCAAGTTTTAAACATAATAAATTTGTTTTTTTTTATAATTGAACTTGATGTAATAAATGTTCATGTTTGACTGTGATGCAGCATAAATCATTAGTCGCTGTTACATATAAAATATTGTTTAGCATGAATAAAATACATCTAAAACATAAGTTAGAAATGAAACTGCAGGTCTGTGGCCATATTTAGTGATGTATGATTTCAATGCTTATGAGCATCCACACAAGGAAAATGTTTTTAGCATTCATGACTTTCCTACGAAAATGCTTTTTATGAAATAAAAAAAATCTTTCATTGCAGATCAAAATTTAGAAACTCAATGTTTCGAGCCATTTTGTAAATAAATGATGATTGTTCTGATTTGTCTAAGATTGAATTATTTATACCATCCCCCCCCCCTTCATCATGCTATAGCCGTCCACTAGTTTAAATCATTGAACTTTTCAAACATTTAAGAAAATGTTAGAAAATAAGTACTTTGAAAATGACAAATCTGTTGCCATTTCTCCGCTAAATTGCATCACTCAGCAGTTTGATATTTTAGTGTGATTTGCTACACTGCTTGTTTGGTGTCTCTTATGATTTCATAATTTCCATAATGAATTAACATTTCCCATTATTTATTTAAGCCGCTATGTAAAGTACGGGATAATGTAGTCTGCTTCGTTTCAGAGTATTTTACCATTAATGACCGGCTACTGTACATTCTCTCTTGCTGTACACTCTTTACACTTACCTTTACACATGAAATAACTGAGAATTCCCACTGTACGGCGTAATGTTTAAAATTGAAATCTGGAACTTTATCAAACAATAAATCAGTTGACCAGGTTGATTAGTGTTCAAAACGATCTCATTACTTTACTCCAATTCGCAATGGTAGGTTTAAAATGATGATTTATGATTTGAGCTGTCGGGTGCGATTTGTCCGTCTGGAAACAGAAAGATCGAGCTACTGTATTGTTGTGTCTGGGTACTGTAGATGGGGCAGAGTTTGTTGTTTTAACCAGTGAGGCTAAAGTTACAGACTGAAGCTTTGAGGGTTAAAAAAAATATAAAAAGTGGACTATGATAAAAAATAAACAGCAACGCAGTTTTTTTCAGTGCGCAAACTCAAACTTTATTGAAGGGTTTATTACCTGCAAGCACACATTCTTTTAAAGCAAAACCTGGTAGATATGCTTGTACTGTAGATAAGCAAAAGAATTTATTAATGATGAAAATAGCCTGGATTCATGGGCATACCTAAACATTGATCTCATCAAGGACAGTTTAGAAATCGGACCCTGAAATTGCCAGATCCAATCATTGTATGCTCAGAACGGTCTTACTCTGCAGGTGTTCCTATCACCATGGTGATGTACAAAAAGCAGGTTTCCATATTTTGGTCAAATACAAAGGTCATATTGTTTTGGTCTTTTTTCTTTAGGCATCTGTCTGGAAAACTAAAAAATGTCATTCCTGAGTAAGGAATTACCACAGATTCTGAGCTCAATGATTGCCATTAAAGGTTGCAATATTTTTGTTATTGTGATGTTTTTACATTTGTAGCATGTAGGTGAAAAATACCAAAGTGCTTTATGTATGTGTTTCATAAAAGTTTGTGATTACCAATAAATAGAATTTCACTAAAAATGTTTGTGTTTATACCACATAATCTTTACAGTACAATTCTATCGCTTATGACACACTGATAATATCACTGTGTCTCAGGGCTGATAACATTGTGCGGCCCAAAAATGGCATCTGCGTTCATATGAGTGTGGAATACGGCGCAATGACCTCACAATGGCTGTTTCAAATGTAACTCTACCAGCAACTGTAATCAAATGTACATGTGATATGATGCACGCGCTACCAAAATCTGGATTATTGACAAAACGTGGGTGCAGTACAGTAGTACACATGCACACACAGTTAATTATTTTAGGAGAAGAGGGAAGGAAAGAGTTCAACAGGGCCAACTTTGGGGTCTTGTGTAAAGCCATAGAAAAATATTTAACTTCAGTCCATCATATCATCTGTACAACATCCCAAAGCGATGCTACTCTCACACAAACCTGTACCATTCCCACAGGGATGGGGTGCGGTAGGCTATACATATGCTGGATCATCTCCAATGAGGGAATGCTAAAACTATACAGGCTCAAATAGGAGCTCTGGCGAAATCTAGCTCTAGTTCCATTTCTGTACATCCCGAATCTAGTAGCTTTGCTTCTCACTGGGATACGGATATCATGATGTCATTAACTGAGGACTTCATTGTCATGCTAATCCAGTTCAAGGAGTTTGAAGAGAAGGAAGAATAGAAAGCCTTTTCTTTACACCTAATCGCCTTAGCGCTACACCGCACCTATTATGTCTCATTACGTCTCATTATATCTCATTTCTCCCTGTAATACAGCAGATACATCTTCAGAGGCTCAGGTAACGGAAGTCTTAAAATCCTCTCCCTCAGAATGTTAACCGGAGGCTCTGCACGGGCCCCCCCACCTTTGCTTCTCTCGTCTTCATTGCTAACGGTCCCCTCCTCATCCTCTTCGGGCAGGTCTTCTCTCACTCTGCGGCAACTTCTTTCCTCTTCCTCCTCCACTTCCTCTTCTTCCTCCTCCTCCACTCCTCCGGGGTAGTTGCAGTCGTCCATGGCGGTGGGAATCATGGAGTCATGGAGGACCACAGAGTTGACGCACTGCCTGTAGAAACGACGACAAAAACGCCGCCGTTCGAACCGTGGGCCGTAGCGGTGCATGGCCCGGGCCCCTGGGAAAGACACGCGTCTCTTTGTACGTCCTTCCCCCATGGCCATGGGCTGACGTAGTGTGTGCCTGATGGCAATACGAGACAGGTCCTGTAATGTCCGTACCTCAAAAATAGCTGGAAAAAAGAGAGGAAGTTTGGTCAATAAAGTTTTTGCTAATTTTCCCATTTAGCATTTAGGCACATTTATTGAATTAAACAATATGGATATTGTATTTAGTTATTCTCTCTATTGGAGAATAGTGGCAGGATATTAATAAACTATTAATTACTAATTACTTTTTTTTTCATTGTTCCACCTATTTAGAACAAATGTACTGTGATCACAAGGGTGAAAATTATTTTTGATACCAGAAAGACTCACTGACCAATAAGACAAGCTTTTGGGTCACATGGGTCACGGTATTCAGGACAGACTTAATAACTGATAAACGAAATACAAAGAACTATATGATGAAAGCCATAATGGCAACAAACCAGCAAAATTAACAGAAATTATCTGGCACAGATGGAAGTGTGGAAAAATAGGGAATTTATTATAGATATGCTCTTTATAAACAGCACCATAATGTTAGATCCCACTACTATCACACAGCTGTGACAACATATCATTTACACTAGACTGTTTTTTACAAAAACATTACAAAATGTAAATCATTAGAAGACAATTTGCTCTAAAATACACAAATGTTTTATAAATTATGTCAAATCCACATCAGACTCGGTGTGAACAGTTTTGGTATGAAACATCATTTGCAACAATTATTTGCAATTATTTGTATTGGCGCTATCAGGCTATCAATGCACTTACGCAAAGGAACACTTTTAGGCCTGCCATTGACGTTCTGCTTGGGCTGAACCAGCGGGGCAAAAGTAACAGCAATGATTTTCTTGGTCTCCCAGGAGTTCTGACCTGTGCGGGTGATCTTGGTTAACTGCAACAGAGAGTCAGTGAGATACTGAATCCTCAAGTCAGTAATAACTACAGTAATTATACATTGTCTCATGTGAACATTAATCACATGTGTGTCTACACTGACTTTGTGTGTGTATGAATAAATTAAAACAGCTAAAAAAATTAAACAAATGATATTCATTGTCTTAAGTAATATAGCGTATGCATATGAATAAACATACTCACCTTTTCCTCCAGGGGAAGAACTAAGATCCCACCAACTTTTAACAGGTTCTTCATGTAGTTCTCATACTCTTTTTGGACTCCTGCGCCACAGTATACCCGGTCATACTGCCTGCAGTCTGGTGGGATCTCCAGACAGTTTCCCACAACAAAGGTAGGCTCACAAAACTCGAACCTGCAGCCATCCCAACAAAACCGCATCATTAAGCAACACATTTCAATAACAATTATAAGAACACATCAAAGTTATCAGACATGCGTAATAGCTCACTTGTCAAAGCTGTCACTGGTTTTGATAAAGTAGTCGAGTTTTTGATAAGCATATTCAACCACATCTGCATGGAGTTCCACACCGTGATTCACACCAAATGGACCTGCAGGTATCAACAATATGATTTGTTTCCAATTTGCTTTTCATGTGATGTCACTAGAATTCAGATGTACGGCAAACCAAATGAGTATTAAACAAACTAACAAGTTTTAAATGAATCAATTCTGGTCCTTGACTATATTCACTATGATGTTGAACAGTCACAAGATAAAATCTGAGCTACAAAAGGCACTAAAGAAGACATTTTGAAGCACGGTGGTAACCAAACAATAGCGGCACCCGTCGACTTCCATTGTATGAACACAAAAACATTGAGGCATTTCTCAAATGATCTTCTTTTGTGTTGCACAGAAGAGGTACGTAAATAAATAAGTAAATAAAAGAAAATTTTTCATTTTTAGGTAAACATCCCTTTAAGTGTTAATGACAAATATTCTGGTAACCCACAAAGTAAAAACTGAAATATCAACAGATCTTAGTTCACGCCGTCAGAAAAAACCTTTACATGCAAACTGATTTTTTTATACTGAATTTTATAAACTTACTTTATAAAGATATTTTGTATGGTTTATGCTTAAAAAAAGCAACAAAACTCACCCAGAATAAGGCCCACCATGGTGCTGAGATAACCCGTCCCACTGCCTAAATTCATAAAGGACAGGCCCGGCTGCAGGTCCAAGGCCTCCATTACCTCCGAGTAGATACACGGAGCAGACAGGTGGAGGTTACCATGCCTCCAGGCCAGATCTTTATAAGCATTGTCACGATATTCCTCCAGATAATAGTCAGCTCTGTCAATGGCTCTGAAGGCCCTTTCCACCAGATCTGAMCGRATGTAGTGGGCTTCCTTTAGGTTGTCAATCAACTCGTCATTGTCTTCTCCTGCACTGACAGCTCCACCCATGGTGACGGGTGAAGAACTTCTAGAGGAAGACCTGAGGCGTGCTTATCACCGTCTGAAGAAAAGCAAACACTTAAAGGAACAGTTCACTCACAAATGAAGATCAGTAAATGGTGACAGAATTTGACAATCATTGTTGG
>JAZGTI010013370.1:0-14913 GCA_036877585.1 Botia kubotai
TGTGTTTGCTTAGTTATATTTTGGGGACATAATAGCCATTAGAAATGAAAGCAATCAGAAAAAACACCTTTAGGGACAACCTCTATTAGAAAAAAGTTTAGAGTTATGGTAAGTGTAGTCAGATTAGGGTATGTATTATCAACGCCTGCTACTGTAGGAATTCTGGGCCCCCTGACAGTATATTTCAAAAGGCCCCTTTTTCTGACCAGTGTGGGAACTTAATGTGTGTGTAATTATTAGTATCACACAAACACAAAAGTAATTGTTTAATTTGGTTTAAAAGTTTTAATTAATTTGACTTATTATGACAAAATCTATATGTGTGTCCTATATAAAAGATGTTTTATCAGTCCCTCCCACATCCCCACCCCGAATGTGTGGACCCAAACATTTTGTATCCCACTTGCTACAGCCCTGATAATAGCTAGCTTAGTTGTATTTTAAAACAATAGAAGTCTACGATACATGCTCACTTAGATAGCAACACTAGGTAAACATGCGTGTGTGTGTGTGGGTTCCTCTGATATCATTCTGTATCAGTGTGTGCATGTTTGTACATTGTGTTTGTGAATAACATTGTTGTTTTAGGATCTTTACATCTATGAGTGTCTGTGGCTTTTGTTATCAGCAAACACTCTAAAATATTTATCATTGTGTGAGTATGTTCGTGCAGGTGATAACGTCGCATTTCTATTCATGAGAGTGATCCTTTAGCACTGATAGGAGACCAGGTTTGCACGTTCACAACTGTTGAGGTTATAGGGGTCAGAGAAGAGAATTCCCAGGGCTGCATCCTAATTCACGCACTTTTAGAGTGTGTACTGAATTTATTTCTTAATTGCTGATGAAGTATACATCATTGTCTTTAGGTACAATATCCAGCATGTTGGCACCTGTGATGTTCTTTGACTTGTACTATATTAAAACGGCAAAATAATAATAATTAATACTCAAATGTTGCTATATATTTAACTGGTACCTGTATCATTTAGCTTGAAAAGTCACTTAGCTAACAGTTCTTTTGCCATTTTGTATATGGTGAATTTTTAATCTCCTGTGGCTTTACGGGAAAGCAAAGTTTCCATTAGCTTACCTCAGAATTTTAGCGGATACAATTTATCATGCAGAAAATATTTCCCTATCCTGTTTATGAATACTGAATACTCATTTGACACACTGTTTTGTGCATGCAGTGTGGCAGGGAAGCGCACATATTTGGTGGGTCTTGATTAGTGCTAAGAGACACTTCAAAAGCTGATAGTTTAGCCTGGTTGACCTTTCATTTGTGGTCTTTGTGCTTCTTCTGCTGGTACTTCCTGTACTGGTGCTGAATGGTTGCTGCTGCTTTGTCTGCAGAAGTCTTTGATGATACAGTGTACCCATTACTGGATGAAGAGTCTGAAAACAGAAGAAATTGGTTAAAAATGAACAAAAGTCATTTTTTGAGCATTAAAAGATTACTGTTCAAATCTTTCTCCTCTGATTCACAACAGTAAGTTTATAATAATGATTTATAATTTGAGCTATTGGGTTCAAATTAGTTGGAAATGTCAGTTAGATGTTGTCATGTTCATAAACAGACAGGAGATGCGGCCGCAATGTCACAAGTGGGTGCTGAGGATAATGGAGCGTTTGTAGCTTGTTCTTAGAGCAGGTTGCTTAGAATTTAAATGTAGCCACGTTATTAAATAACTCTTTAAGCAACTTGTAATTTTATGTTTCAAACAAAGATGGCAGTAGAGAGTCAAAAGTTACAGATTGCAGCTTTAATTGCAGTAAGGGTTAGGTTAAGCCAAATATAATTTCAGTTATAATACTTACCCTTTCTGTAAACTCCTATGCTGTTTCTTCTCTGACCTTCCATCTACAAATAATGCAGATAGAATAATTACTGTAAAGGAACAGTTCAGTTAAAACAGAAACCTTCATTTTTTCATCATTTACTCACCCTCATGTCATTTCCAACATCACAATTTAAATGCATGAAAGCGCAAATATGATTCCAGAGCCACACCAAAAAATGAATAATTTTAATGAGTTTTTAATTTGTAAAACTTAGAGTAGGGATACGTTAAAGATTAATCTCATTTTTGGGTAAACTATCTCTTTAAGAAGATTCAGGAATCGGTAACATCTCAAAAATGTTTTTCACGCTTCTCTTTGACGTCACTTTGTGAACTCTACAGTGATGTCAACACAGCCCTGCGTCCTGTCTATCACCCATGACAGTCTTATCACACGTCGCCTCTGTGTCCTTCTGGAGCCTCTTGTACTGCTGGAATGTGCTAGACATAGTGGCACAGACAGATCATACAGGTGTGAGACGTCCCTGCTGCTACATTCCACACATACTACAGCAGGTTGCAAGACAACACAATGTGTCTGTGGTCACGGATATTGTCTTCTCGGACTGGCATTGTTTTCAATCAGTGGAGCATGAAATCTCAATATGGTGGAAAATATGCATAAACGAGTATTTCTCTGCCATCATATTTTTCTTTAAAGGATCTACAAGAACGTACATATCTTTAAATCCTTTAAATGGACAGTGTGGTCTCTGTTTAAAAGCTAAAATACTAAAATTAAATTAGTATACAAAGTCATATTAGAAATCATCCGCTAAACGCTTTGTGTCTATTTCTGTCTACATGCAATAGTATTAAACAAAAAGCTAAGTTTAGAATTTGTTTGGCATGTGGGAACCTAATGCAGAGAACTGATGTAATCACTGGCAACCTGGTTTGACCATTTTGACTGTGCCAACATATGTCAGGTAGTGTCATGTCAAGTAGTTTTGCTCTCTTTAGTAAGAAGAATTTTACACTGTAAACAAGAATGGTATAATAGTTAAATCACAAGGCCGAAAATAACCAGAAGGTTGCTGGTTTTAGGCACACAAGATCCATCTGATTATTTATGAAATCAAAATAAGGACTTTGGTGGCTTTTGATTTCATCTATAAGCTTTAAAGCCACCTTTATGTAAGTATATTCCAAAATATATATTCCAAACCTTTCAGCGTATTTACAAAACTGAAATGTACACTCTCTTTCTCTTCCTGGAAAATGAAACAAAAATAACAGCGATTTATCTTGCCTGTTGATGGCATATGCAATTTTTGTCCAATTAAATGTTCTCTATAATAAGAATGGCCCTTCTTCTAAGTTATAAACACCACCTGCCTTCATTTGCAATAGCAATTAGCAAATTATAGGTCATTGTTGTAGTTGTGCTGAACTAAAGAGAATTAGACATCTAAAAAAATATGAAACAGAAGTTGTAATGGTTATTCCTATGTTGATGCATATCCGAGTGAAACCTTCTGGAATGGGGAAAAAATGTAGGGCAGGACTTGATTTTATTATTCAGGAATTGATTGGATTGTTGGAAGTTGAAGGGGCAGAAATCTTAGGCAGAAACTGACTGGCCATTAGTCCAGCCCTCAGGGAGGAACATATGTCATTAAAAGAGATTTTGAGGGGGAGGGGGGTTTATATTTTTGATTACAGATAATGAAGGACACATGAATTTATAAAGAATAAAGACATGCACGGATCAATCGCTTATAATAAACATTAATGTTTCTTAATGAAGAATAGAATATTTTGATTTCATGTTGACTTTAAGCAGAAGTTAAAGCTCAGGGCATGTACTGTAGACATCTCTTTAAGATACTATGATGCATTAAGACACAAATCCCTTTCCATTGGATTTCAGTCACCTGAGGGTTGCCCGGGCTTAGATCTTCTGAGGTTAGCAGAGAGGGGAATTCTGTGTGTGTGTGTGTGTGTGTGTGACATTGACCTTAAATGCCAGAAGGTAATTTCTGACGATGCATGGCATTTAAAACAAGTCACATTGTGTAACTTCACTAGAATGATACAAAAGGAACAGTTTTGAGGATTAACAGGTAAACTGTAAAATTAACAAAGAAACTTCTTAACAATTATCTTTAAAAAAACACTGTTTACTAAGATAGAAATTCTGTCATTCCCAAACAGCGATGACAATGGACCACCCACATATATGAGGGTCATTAAAATCTCATCTCCTTGTCCACCCACCAGTGTTGGCCTGTCTAACCTGACCTCAAATAATCTTCTCAAAAATAGTCCCTTACTGGGAATTTCATGTAACCAGACTACTGTAGCCAAGCACAACTTTTAGGATAAATCCCCCAAAACAATGTCTTAGTTATATTTCATTTCAAATCAAGCAAACAGGCAAAGAATTTGGAATTTTGCAAGAATGTTTTTACATAGTGCTGTACATTATTTAAAATAAGTGAATTAAATACATTTTATTTATTTATTATGTATTAATGGATTGATTAATTAACTGATTACTTTTGGGGTGAAATATGACCCCAACTGTATATTTCTGTAGATTTCTCCTATTCCATCATTTAAATGTTTTATGTTCTGACGATTGTTAGGAATTTAAGGGAAATATGTGCTGTAGGTACTAATTTATATAGATGGGGTTACGCAGTATTTTACCTCCTCTGTACGGCTTCCTCTTCTGCTTTGAGAGACATAGTGGACCTGCCACGGCAGAGGCTGAGAGACCATGTAGGGTAGAGGTTGCTGCTGACGGACCCACTGAATGCCCATCTGAAACACATGGGACAAAACAGTTCCAGTGGAAGCACCATGTATGTCTGATGTTCAGTATGTGTTCAATGTGCACTTCCTCCTCAAGTTAACTTTCTTCTTTTAAAAGCACATTGGCCTTTTTAAGGTGTTGGGGTTTGTATGACTCATGAGGTGTCTTGTTCTAGCATGCTAAGCTTTCATTAGAAGGTCTCCATCTTGTCTCAAATGAATTAAATCAACCCTTGTGGAATAAACAGTTAGTGCAGTCGTGTCAAAACGTACCCTGTGTTAATTGATCTAGTTCCAGCAGTTTAATTCCTATTATCTATCAACAGTTTTAAATTCAATGTCATGCACCTTTATATATTTGTTACTGTGACTCAAAGACTACATTTCCATTGTTTTTAAGGACCTTGAAACCTATTGAACCACCAGTGATGTGATGGTACTATGTTAAAATGATGTGTTGTACGTTACCATACTTTGATTTTTGATTACCATGGTAATGAATGATTATCATAATAATGTACCATGGTATTTAAGGACATTTCTTTAACATCTGTTTTATTTATCATGATTTTTATATTTACAATTTTACTTAGCAAACAAACGAGTGGAGAGCTTCAATTGTGCATGAATTATGTAGTGTGAAAATATACATTTATATTTAGGCATTTGGCAGACGCTTTTATCCAGAGCGACTTACATTGCGTTATACTACACATTGGTCACTATACATTGAGTATGTGCAATCCCTGGGATCAAACCCATGGCCTTGGCGTTGTTAACACCATGCTCTAACCACTGAGCTACAGGAAAGCTAAAAAAAATATACAATTGTGTTTTAGAATCCACAGAATGTTAGCTATGAAATTATTTTAGCAGGGCAAAATGTATTTTAAATTTTTATTTAAAAAATGTTAAAGTCATTTCCTTTTAAAAAAAGATAGATCATTTGAAAGGTGCTGGAAATGACATTTGTTCAGGGAAACTTTAGGGGATAAAAACTTCTCCTATGATGCATGCGTTGTAGATCAAATGTTGGATATATTATTGACAAACTAAACTAGTGAGTTTAAAAAATAGGTTTGAAGGGATTTAAAGCCCACATGACCAGGTTCCAGCTGCAAGAAACCCCTTTAGTGACACTCATAAACATTTTCTCAAACGAAGATGTTTCTGGCAACTTTGCACAAAAGTTCCATAAAAAGCATTCCAAGGTACATAAAAATACCACTGCACATGATTGATCACATTTACAGTACAGTACATGTTCTTGTTGGTGTTTGTGGAAAAAGCCTCAGGTAATAAAAAAAACACAGTACCGCCCATTCTTCCTTTACCTATATGTTCTTCAGGACTTTGAAATATGGGAGCCCTATGTGTTTTGAAGAAATACTATCTCATCTTATTTGTCTCTGTCTAGCATTTTTTTCATAGCTCACTGTGCCAGGCATATGAAACAATGAGAGGAATCCGAACAGCTTTAGGCTGGTATGTTGATGAACAGAACAAAGATCTAATCTGATGAGTAGTCTTACCTGTTCGGCCATTCTCACCATCATGTACATGGCAGTTAGCATAGTAACTAACATTCTGAAAGCCTGTGTGAAGTCCTGCTTTGTGATTCTCTCTGGTTAGTCCTGTGCAGAGCACGTCGGCCACGGTGATAGTTGGGAAGGAAATATACACTCTAGAACTGCATCTTTCTGCGCACGCACACACAACTGTGTTCACTTTTTCAGTCAGACACAATCAAGCTGCAGTACTAAATCAATTAAAGAGCTTTGTGTTACAGAAATAGGAGGCTTGTAATCTTTTCCTATGCGCACACAAGCGTTTATCCGTGTGGGTAGAGCTTTAACCTCACGAGGACTAAACCTGAGGCTGACGTAAGTACCCATAACTTGAACAGTTAAATATGTCATTGTATTTTGTTAAAAAACACACCGTTTACAGACAAGCTGATTTTTGGGAGCAAGCACAAGCGCCACACAGTTTTAATAAAAAAAAAAGTTAAATTAGTGCCCCTGCACATTAACTGTAATAGTATAATTACTGTAAATTTGATATGCTATGTATTTAGTATTTCTATAGAAATATCTGAGGTCATGACATGCTTTACTTGTCCATATCATAAATCACATGTAGAAAACAGGTCTTCTCGTACAGAAAATCTTATCATAATGCATACAAGGAATGTTCGGAATTTTGATCTCATCTAATCAGACTTGATTAGTCAATAACTCAACAGATGGCAGAAGTTATGATGTCATCACTCTTGCAGGGTAACAGCTAATCATGTACATCAGCCCAGCAGCACAATCATACAGAAATAAAACGCAGAAAATGCAATAATTTGCAATAAAAACACAGATTTAAACACATTTAACTTACCACAGTGCTACTGTGTTGTAGGTGATTTCTTTTATGTTTGCTAAGGTTCTTTATTTCATATAAATCTGTCAGTTCCTTTGCCTGTTTTAGGATTTGCCAGGTGAGAATTAAACCTTATTAACCTAGAGCAAAAAAAAACTATGAGCAATAGTCATTTTTGCTTGCAAAGGCAAATATTCAAGGGCCCCAAGAAGTATTTGAACATTTATACCAAAAATTTAAATGTATGGATTTCATTGAATTACAAAAAAAAAAAAAACATTAAACTAAGTGGCATCTACAAATTTTCCTTAACTACTCTGGTCCCACCATCATTTTAGTAGAAGAAGTCAGTTACCCTGTTCCACCAGTTTACACAGATGTTCTAGCAGTAACCATTGGTGAGTTAAAAACGTATCTATCAAAAATTCCACTATCGTTTCCAAAAAATGTGTCACAAAAAGTTTGAACAGTACATCTTTGGTTTTATCATTACAAATATTCTCATATTCTTACATCAATAGTCTCATACATGAGGTGTATTATTTGGTACTTTTTCACCTGTGGGGGTTGATGTTTTGGTTCGAAACTGTGTGTACGTGATAAAGAACTATGTGTACATGCCTAATAGATGGGGTGTGGAAATTCCACAAAAGCAGACCTTATCACTCTCTGACCTCATATAAGAGCTCGCCCTTCATGTCAGGTCCACTTAATGGCACAGCACACAGATAAAGAGGAAGTCAACCACATTTAGGTAAGCTTATTTTCCCCATACCAGAGCAAGATACAAGATACTGGTAACTTCATATTGTGGATTAAAACCATTACAATGTTTAGCTTCTTAATTTCTTAATTATGCATAGATATGATAGTGTAGATGCGTACTGTATATTTGTCTTAAATATGATTTCAGTATTTGTGGTCTGATTCATGGTTAACTGATGAAATTGGCTCATCTTTGAGTAATGCAAAGACTTATTTTGTTGAAAAATTAGCTTTCCATTTGTGTGGTTTGTGACAAACACAATTATGATTTAGGGAGGAATGAAAACAGGAGAGAAGTGCATGCTAAGCAGTTTATGTGTTATATGTCTTAAATGTCTTAAAGGACATGAGCATTGGGTTGACAACAACATTTTAAAATTAGACTAATCAAAGCTATGCCCAGTAGTTAGCCTGGTCTGTCTACCAGAAATAAGTTCCTCTAAGACAAAGGTGCCAGTGATTTTGCTACATTTCTTAGATGGATGCAGTTTAGAATAGGTTTAAAATAATCTTTAGAATAGGTTTAATATAATAAATATAATCCATAGCCTCTATTCAGGATGTGATTTAATCAATGTTAAGTAATTATTACGAAATGTAATACTAAAACTTATCTTTACATTTACGAAGAAAAGCTTTTTAAATTTGTTATTTTACTTGGATTATGTAAAATGTATATTTTTTGTTTGTTTGTTTGTTTTTCAGCTTTTTAAGCTAAAAAAAACAGCCTAGCCATTATGCTGAACTAGCCAGACTGGCCAATTAATTCCTTCCGATAATCTCAAGTGAAACTCAACACAAGAAAAACACCAACTAAAACAATGTCTCTGCATCGGAAAACTATCCCCGATCCCGGGCCCCTTACTACTGAGATAGGTGAGATTCCTAAGACTAACTCTTAATAAACATCCCATTATTTAGCATATATTTCACAACTTTTTTAAAAATTGTATAATACTAGAGGTCTCTAGATTAATAAAAATATATTACTGACACACTGATTATTCTTATGCCTCTCTCTCCTCTAGTGTCTGAAATTGACAGGGACAAATACATTCTACTGCAAATGCTGGACCTACACAGGGAAAAACTGGGACCTTTGGATCTTACAACAATGTTGTACATTACTACTCCAAGCACTGAAGATGAATTTCCCCAGGACCCAACAAAGCTCTCAAATGCCTTCCTCCGACGGCTCTGGCTGTATAATCCCAAAGCCCGCAACACATCTTGCAAGAAAGTAGTAGGAGATTACGGCTTGGACATGGATGAGAATTCAAACTGTGCCATCAATCCTTTGGACCTAGTTGCTGCCATCTTTATGACGACAAATAGTTTCCTACGGCAAGAGATTGCCTACAGAATGGTGCAGTGCAACTTTGCAGTGCCTCTCTATCTACCACCCGTACACCCAGAAAAGAAGGGAACTGTCCTCCTGAGTCCTTTTAGAAGTGTTTTAGGTCAGTGGAAGTCATCTGAGGGAACTATCATGAAGAACATGGCCAATTCTAGGATGCCATTTCTCTCTGCAGTAAGGCTAGGTTGCTGCTGCATCTCAAAATCTCGGGTTCTCAACCGTGTTCTTGGGGGTCCACACAAAGGGAATGAACATTTCATTAACAGTGGCATGGAAGGAGGGGAGCTCCCTCGAGTTTTCTCAGATGGTTTGGTGGAGGTGTGCTGGAATTTGCCTTTAAGAGATAATCATGATTATGCCCTCCCTCATCCTGTACTGGTAGCTAACCTCCGTGGGGATGCAGCCAACTACAACAAACAGACAAGTCTTCTGTGCTACACATCTGCAGTCCTTATAGTGTTCTGTGGTGGATTTGATGTTAAGGAGCGAGAACTGATTGCCTCGTGGAGGGACAATACAAGCCACATGATTCTAATCGATTGCTCAATGTCAATGGAAGAGGATGGCCAGGATGGTCATAATGAGAAAATTAAACAAAGGCTGGTGAAAGATTTAGAACTGCCCAATGGAACTGTGCTTTATGGCTGTGATGGTGATGAGGAAAGAGTTGCTGACAGCCTAAGAGATATTCTGAATGACCTTATTCCATACCTGCACACTGCAAACCTTGTTAGCACAGCTGGTATGGCCAATGATCTCAACATGAACGTTGATGAAGATGAAATCTGTCGAATGGCATTCAGCGATGTTGAAGAGGTCCTTAGTGGGATTGAAGAAGGAGTGTCTACCTTTATGGAGAACCAGTTACCCCTGCAGGGAGAGGTTTGGAAGCAATTGTGTCATTTAGAAAAGATGGAAGGACGTCATCAGCTACGTACAATCCAAAGCTTAACAGATGAGAAGGAAGGCCTTAACAAACAGCTACTTGATTATAAATTAACAACAGCCATGAGAGGTTTTATTGCAGCTCTGTGTACACTTGACATGAACAAGCGGGCATTCTTCCTCTCTTGGATGAGGGTAAAACTTGAAGTTATGCAGTTGGATGGACTGTCCATTCTCAGTGAAATAGATAGCGAACAAAGGCAAGACCATTGCATTGGACTTGAACATTTCCTTCGGGAGATGGGATTGGTCTACGAACGATATTTCCGCAGCCCAAACGTTGACTTGTATGACATGTTTCGCTTACCATATGTAGGTGCTGAACTACTCTTGTATGGCGTTCCACTTGAGCTCTATGATGGGGATGCCTCTGCATTTCCTTTTAACTGGGTATACAGCGTTCTTTATGAGGTACACAAGCAGCTGCCAAAGTTCAGTCGCATGAGAGTTTTGACAGTCTTAGGCTTCCACAACTCAAAGAATGCAGAGCTTTTATCTGCACTGTTCGGTGTGAACTTCCCAAAGTGGGGCAGAAGACAAATCAAAGGGGCATATATGCTTCTCCTCAGCCTGCCTGACAACTTCAGAAAGGAGATGGACTGTGAATTTCTGATGTTGATTGGCACAGAAGGTTTGAACCGCCAAGATGGTGAGAACCGTATTGTGCATGACACCGAACTGGCTACTTTTGTCAGTGGACTGAGTGATATTACCCTGGTAAACTTACCAGATGAGGTTCAGGATGAAACAAGAAGTAACCTTCAAATTGCTGTTAATGCTCTTCTATGCACAAAAGACTTAGAGAGAAAGACTAGCTTTCAGGTTGCTTCGGAGGGAACAGGAATTCATGGAAAAACCATGAGTTATGTAATTGACATTCTGACCACAGAACGGCACCCAGTCGAATCTAAAAAAGGAGGTATAAGCCATAACCTGACTGGCCCATGGACCAACAACTCTGAGACTTTACAAAATGATCAAGCTTATAGTGATGCAGTTCTCAGGCTAAAACAAAGCCTGTTGGTCATGTTCCATGAAAAGTCAGCAAATGGCCAGCCAACATGCTTGGGCTCATTTATGGAGCACATGTGCAACCTGTGGGAGTCAGTGAAAAATGAAAAAGTTGCTGTAAGGTATGGAGAGACAGGTACGGCCGATGCCATTATTGGCATCTGCGCAACACTTGCACAAGGTGAAAAGCAGCTCATTGATCAAATGGACCATTGGGTTCAAGGGCTGGACAATCACATAACAGATTTAAAACAATCGGCATCATACTATGGAGATGTCTTGAATTCAGATGGCATTCTTAGAGTCTTGAAAGAAGAAGCAACTACCCAAATAAATACCGCTGGAGAAAAAATTAAGGCAAGCCTCTGGGACTATATCAGAGAGAGGGACATTAATATTGCCCTTGTGGAAAATTACAGAGAAAAGCTTCGCAACAGAGTAGACATCATTCAGAAGCAAATGACAGCTGATGTTGTTCCAAAACTGGAGTCTGCTACCATTCGGCATGATTTCACAATTCAGATGCAAGACTTATTTACCTCACTTGAATCAGCCCTTGAGGTGAAGTTATCATCACTCTTGCAGTTTAGCAAGAACAATGACTGTGTGATTCAGGACAAGGAATTGAAACAGGAATTTGTTAGTGTTTGGGAAAGCATGCCATCCAACCAGAGGGATTCCCATCTAGAGACACAGGAAATCATTACCAGGATGGCGGAGAAGCTAAGGGAAAACTTAAGCTACCGTGGTCTGAAAAGGCAAAGGGTTAAACTCTGGAATGGAGACCAACTCAACAGCTTTACAGTGAAGAATAAACATTTTGCTCTAAAGAGCAAGATGAAGAAATCACTGAAATACAATAAAGATGTAGCACAAAGATTCACTGACAAATTGTTGGAGGACTGTGACAGAAAAGCCTCAGAGAACTTGTGGCATCAAGACAGTTCAGATAACTACATAAGAGATATACTTGCAACTGTGGACAAGGGTCTAGAGGTTTTAAAAATGGAGTCATTCAGGCTAAAGCCTAAATATGAAACAGACCTCAAGGGATACATCTGTAGTAAAGCTGCTATGTCTTTTCAAGAAATGCAAGACTCACTCATAAGGGAAAAAGAAACAAAAGAGAGGTTCCTCAATGAAACCAAGGAACAGCATATGTTGAATTTCATAAATCAATTCCGAAAAAGGAACCAGTGTCAAAAAGCAGCTAAGGCTTTCACCAACCTGTGCCTCAAGCCTGCAGCTGAGGACTTCATTTACAGCAGCTTGGAACGACAGATTTTTAACAACATGCTTCAAAAGGAAAATGCAAGACTTTACAGCTCACCAAAGAAGTTTCATTATGCTCTTCTCAAAGACATGTTGCTGAAGGACAAGTTTGAGAACTTCCATCAATACCTGGAGTCCTATGAGAGTTTCAGCCAGAAGACTATAGATATCTTCATCACAACACATCTGTCAGGTTCTGTTATGATTGAAGACCAAAGAGAACACAGAATGCAGCAGATCTTTGAATGGATGAGAAAGTGTATCATTCAGGCATCCGAAAACAGTAGTGTGGTACAAAGCAATGTTAGACAATTACTGAAGGAAATCTGCATAACCCTGGAGAGTCAGGGAAAAATCACTGTGCCAAGTCAGATCTTGGGGAAACCTTTGTTTGACATAACTTCACATCATGACTACTTCCTCGCTTATCTGAAGGAATCAGTCTCTGAATTGTCCTCATCAATTTCTCAGGAATTTATGAAAAATGAGGACATCATTGAAATCCCTGATGATCTCCCACAAAAACTTCAAGGCATGCTATATGAAAGAGTGAAAGGTTGTGATAAGCGCTGTCCTTTCTGCAAAGCTCCGTGTGACCTGGGAGACACAGAACATCAAAAGCATGAAGCTGTTGTGCATCGACCCAAAGGTCTAGTGTGTTACACTAATGCCAACTCCACTACTCTGTCCCACAGCACTTGCTCTGCAGATATTGCTGGAAACAACCAATTTCAGAACAGACATACAAAGGGCAAATCTTTCGCCTTTAAAGAATACCAGTTAATCTACCCAGACTGGATCATTTCCCCTGAGGATCCTGGAGATCGGGCTGCAATCTACTGGAGATATGTGTTCATGAGGCACAACAGTAGGTTTGCTAAAGAGTATAAGTGTGCACCTGCTACATTACCTGAAGCTTGGGGTAAAATCACTCAGGAGGAGGCACTACAGAGCCTGAGAGAGGCCTTTGAAATTAAAGAGTGACATCATTTCTGCTATCAGATCACCATCATTGAAATCATTATTACTATCAGATCACCATCATTACTGTGATTCTGATTATTTCACTGTGCCTAATAAAAATAATAAAATAAAATAAAAAACAAATAATACAAAAAACAATACATTATGAAAGTTAACCACCCCTTTTCTATAATTATGTTAAGAGAACTTCCTGATATATTGACCTATTTGCTCTTTAAACATGTTAATTATCAAGTCTAAAAAATAATTCAATAATTTTCGCATTGTTTCTGGTGTCTTTTGTATAAATAAATTGTATAACCAGTTAACACTCACTTCATTACTAATTGCTAAGATATTTTAAATAAAACCTGTTAAATAAAACTTTGATTACAAATAGTCATTTTTATTCAAATCTAGTTATCCTAGTCATTTTTTTACTGTTCATTAAAAATAGCTAATGATTGGATTCTATGATTGTATAGCTACAGTCTCAATGATTTAATGACACATAAGGCACCCAAATGTATATTTGCCAATAAAAAAATAAGGGATAAAGTTCATACCATGTTATAAAAATTTTTAGTTCTGTACTATTCATTGTTTCTACTTATTTTCAAGAGAGGAGAGCAAATAAAAATGGACTATACAAAACAGGGTTAAAGAGAATTTATTCTGTCCATTTATTTACATCCAGGACTCCACAATTACATTAAAATTAAAAATGTCGAATATCATTTGAGGAACATCATGACAAATTTGGGTACTTTTTTATTTTAATAAACCACAGTCTTTTATACTGAATACCCCAGGGTGGGACAGCACATCACAACACAGATGGTAAAGTTGCGTCCTCGTTGACCACCAACACTCACTGTAATACACTGACCAATGATATTCCTCCAGCTCTTTTTTTGTTGACATTGAAACCACTGTAGATGTGCTCACATCAAACTGAACATCTGTTCAGCTTTTCTCAGAGAGACTATGATTCAAAACATGTTCACACATCAGAGTAGCCCTCATGTGATTTAAAATTAATCTGCGTCTACACTCTCCTCTTCTACTTTGCTTTCCCCCATTTCTCAGCCCCTCTTATATAATAAATAAAATTACCTCTTACTCTTTCCTTAGTCTGCCCACCCTTGAAAGACTGGAGAAAATCTTCCCCTTTCATCTTGTTCCTCTAGCCACTCAATCTCTTCTGCACTCACTTCACTCTTCTTCATCTTGGTTTTCTTCTCAACTTTTCACCAAGAATCTCGTAAGGAATGAGGGCTCTTGGTTTAATACACTGCAAACTCTAAATTGTTTAGTAAATTTCAGTATATTACTAGAAAATGTCAAAACAATGCAATCTGACAGCAAGCCATTTGAGAATAATGTGGCATAATGTTAGCTGACAGCAAGAACATTCATCTAAGAAATCTGTGTGCAATGTGAGGTTCTCCTCATGGACATGAAAAGTGTTCATCCGTAACTCTAACAAAATAACTATTCTCCAAGCAATTAAAGAAACCTACAGAGATATTGAGGCACATGTATTCCAGGCCTGCCTATTCATCCCTTAAATCCATAGCTTGAGAAAACATATTGTGTGATGTTGAAATTCATTGGCCAAACAGG